>JAYJLV010067194.1:0-11729 GCA_036873485.1 Torymus texanus
GAATTTTTTGAAAATTTACCGCTAATTAACAATTGCACTACTCGGTAAAAATTTACCGCGCTAAAATAATTTTTTTTTCTGCTTATAGTGCTATTAAATCTCGTACAGTTGGAGCCATTGTGATGCCATCAATTGATGTGATTTACGCACCCAAGATCGGATATACACTTGACAGAACGAGTTTGGTTTGGTACATCAGTCCTTAGTTTATTAACGACTGTCATCGGAAGCATACTCTATAAATATTGTTATTGACTGATTGTTTAGCAATTTTTAACCCTATGTGACATACGATCTGGCTTCTAGATCGAATTTTAGAACTTTTACGGCCATTATTGTGCCATTTTATTTTTATGTTTAATCGACAGCAAAATTTTGAACAACCATTTTCGAAACAGATTAGATGAATAATATAATTTTAAATATTTTACATAAATATTTGCGAGTTTTCAAAAAATTTTCGTGTCTACATGTGTGTATAACATCCGTCACCATACAATAAATAAATAATTTTTATTAAATGAGTAATATAAAACGAAAACGCAAAAAATTGAATGATTAATTATAAACTGTTATGCACACACGTGCACGTATTCAACTACTAATTGGTTCCTCAAAGAGAAAGCTTTGTAACGTCGAAAAAAATTTTTGAGTCAAAAAAGTCTTAAAATGATTTTTTAAGATGAAATGTGTTGAAAATTTTCAATTTTGAGAAAATTTTTTTTCCTGTTTGTATCTGTGTGTGTGTAAACTTTCTATATATCGGGAACCAAACCATCGATCTTCGCCATTTAAAGCTTATTTTATTCATCTCGCGAAAAAACTCGAAGTACTTAATATTCTATCGATTTTCTTTTTTTTTATAACCTAAAAACGATTTTGAATTTTTCGTTTTTTTGATTTTTACATATGTAGGAGTCAAAATTATTTATCAGTTTAAATTGTTCTTGAAAGATCTTTCAATTACCTACACTTTCATTTTTTAACATTTAGGTTATTATTCGTATTGCATTTGTTATTAAGAAAAATGTTCCTAAAATTCATAAATTGATTTTTCAGAAACTAAATGATCAGTCGATTTGAAATTTAAACCACTAATTGATCTTATTTTAAGGAATATTAGGTTAAATTTTTTTTATAAAATTTTTAATACCTTTTTCTCAAAGAATTCTTTATTAATTGACTTGAAATTTTAACCACTTATTAAACTCTATTAGTACAGGATTGGGTTAAATTTATAAGAGATTTCCTATATTTGTTTTCTAGAAAAAAATATTTTAGATATTATAAAGTTTGAGGAAGCTAAGTGCCAATGTATTGGCAGCGGTTTTTTCTTTTTGTTTTGAGCTTGCTTTTTGAGCCAACCATTGTTTTGATGAAATCCTAAATTTAATTTAAGAAAGCTGAATATTAATGAATTACAAACAAAATACAATAAATTGCATATAATTGCAGCACAATATCCATTTGCTTTTTAAAGTAGGATATGGTCTTCGATAAAGAAAGAAAACCGACTTTTTAAAAAAAAAATCAAGATCAATATGTAGCATTAAAAATTTTTCAATACGGATTTTTAAATAACAGCTATTAAAAAATATAAAAGGGTTGCAAGGAAACAAAAATAAAAGATAAAATAATCGCTCGATTACGTCAATAAGTTCTGGTATCAGAACAAGCTGCTAAAAGAAAAATGTATGAAATCAACTTCAGATGAAAATAAAAAATTTAACAGTTTTTAATTAATGCGGTTTGAATTACCTGCATTCACTGCGCGAATATAATAAAGTATACATGTATATATTCCTGTACGCGTTTTCATTTGGTAGAATATTTTTCAAAATTTAATTAAACTAAAATTACCCAGCTTCATTTAGATTTTCACGTTTGAATGTATATTATGTTATCCATTACATATAGCTCATTAATCAAACTAAAATACTGCATGTTTTACAATATGCTCAATACTAAATCAACAAAATACTATTTTATAGTTCGAGTACAACGCTTAATACTTTTTAGGCTGAATTATACTCGGAAATATTGGTACTGTAAACAGAAAATACAGGTCACACAGGAGCAACCCTCTAAAAAATGAAATTTCTTAATCAAGCGAAACTGCATATCTTGTGGAGCATACGAGTTATTCATTCGCTGCGGCGCAATAGCCCCGGAGCTGATGCATTCATTCGACCGAGTGGTTTAAACATGGACAAGCTCACCATGTGCACTCAAATATGATTTATCTAAGAAATCGACCGCGTCAGTAAATCGAAAAGAAACTTGCTTATCAACATCATAGTGCTGTTGCACTTTCTCTTTCTCTTTTCCACGCTTGGAAAATTCCTTTTCTTTTTGTGTCCCTTTTGCACGCGTCTCTCGTCTTGTTGTAAGAGAGAAAATATCGCGGCCTCGTAGAATTTCGACGGCGTGCTGGTGGCGTGCGCACAGCGGCGAAGAGGTAGCAATAAGAATGGGGGAGGAGAGGAAAGAGGGGGAGGAGGAATAGCCGGAGGGAGAAAAAGGGAACGGAAGGAGCGCAAAAGAGATCGGGAAAAAGGCGGAAGACGAAAGCTCGCGCGCGACGACGACGCAGCTCTGCGCTACTGCATAGAGTCGAAACGAGCCGTACATATAGGTGGTTAGATTTATACATAGCACGCCAGTCGGTGCGTATGTGGAAGCTAGAGAAGGAGAGAAAGAGGCGAGAAGAGGATGAGAGAAAAAGGGGAAGGAAAAGGGTAAAGAAACCGCATTGCAGCACGCGCGCTCGCTCTCGCACGCGGCCACACATACATCGATCAACAAATCGTCGAATCTAGCGAGAGGCAAAGAAAAAGCCGCCGTCGCGGCCTCGTCCTCCCTTTTGCCAGAGTATAGTACTGTACCGAGCATATAGCGTCGCGCTACCGGCGTATAAGAGGCAGGAGCGGGAAATCCTTTCAATGCGTCACGGGGCCTCTGAGCGCTACGATGTCGCCCTATTATTCGATAACTGTCGGGGCAAAAAGCCGTCGGGTCCGCCTCTGCAGTCGTGAGATAAAATAAAAATTTTAATGCATTTACGCGAGCTGTAGCTAGTTAGATATATAGCACCGTGGGACAAGAAGTCGGGGGGAGGTGGGAGTAGTAGTAGGTGGGCGAGTGTACACTTCTTCAATTGGATTCCACGAGCGAGAGGAAAAATTGCGTTATCGACTGGCTATAGCTTGTTCTCCATTTTCGCTTTTCCGACGTCGATTTTTTCCACTGGTTGTTGAGCAGCATGTTTTGAGCACAATTCGATATGTTTATAGAGACAGGAGAAAATAGAACTGGAGAAAAAAGTTTGTTATAAGCAGGTAATATATTGCCGAGTCATTGGAAATAGCTTTGAACTCGACACTTTTAGGTTAAACTCTAGCAAAGCTGTAGGTGGTAAAAATATCTTTACCATTGATAATTATCCATCTTTAACAATTCCACTTTTGCATAATCTAATATCGACATTTCTATAATTCGAATTTATCATTCTTAAATGAAGAAAGTTTTATTTGCATTATAGTGGTTCGACTCGTAAGTAGAATCCTCTTTTTTAAAATGTGGGTCATCTAATATTAAATATACATCATATTGTTAAAAAATGTGCCTCTTCTATCAACCATTTCAAATATTTATGTTATACCTAAAAAAACAATAAAAATATCATAATCGTCAGAAAAATGTAAAATTAAATAGAAATTGGTTTCTTTAAAAAATATTAACCCTTCAGTAAATTATAAGCTCTCAAATACAGCGCAAGAGAACGATAAAAAATTACTCTTCTTTTTTTTATTGAGTTTATGAGTGGTATTTTTAACGATATTCTTATAGGTTATCTTATATAGAACAAAGTATTAACTTTAACTTGTTTTATCTACATATTTTTGTAACATAAATACTTGCAAATCGACAGACAATAGCAATATCGTACAATTTTTTTTTAATATGTATAAGATGGCCTGAGAAAAGGGTCCAGAATTTTAAAAACCAGAAATCAGATTAAGTTAAAATATATAAAAAAATATTGTTTCAATTATTTTTAATTATAGAATTCAAATACCGTCATGTGAATATATTGTGAAAGAATAAATGAAAAAATGAGAAACTCTACAGTAACTGTTGTCAATAAGACTTGTACACTTGTACGGGAATTCCGGAGCCAATTACAGATTTCAACACCGAATTCCGAATTATTTTAATTTCATTGAAGTTTTACAAAATTATTGTAGTCATCCACTGTTTGAAATACTTTGAGGACCAAGGGATAACTTACAGAATTGGTAAAAATAAAAAATTAAACAATGCAAAATATTAAAATATCGGTAACTTCGAAATTCTTTAAAGACTTTGATATCCTCCGATTTTTTAATTCATATTGTTGGTTCCGCTGATAAAATAGCAATTTATAAAAGCGTTGTAAGCTGAAATGAAAAGTGGATGTTTTTATCGAGAACTCGAAAATAAATGATTTATCGGCGTAAAGCAGAGCAACGATCAATCATTTTTTCAAAACTGATTTGAAGTAAAAACGCTCAAAAGTTTTTTGTTCGTTAAATGGATTCTTACTTTATCTGCTTTATAATGACGAAATGAAAAAAAATCAATAGCTGCGATATTTGGTATTAACACTTACTTTAGAAATTAAAAATTACTTTTTCATTTTGGTAAACGATTTTATGGAATAGGAATGGTTTTAAATGTTCTGTATAATTTTCACTGGAAAGTTACTTGTAGGGGTCTGTAAGCTCAATTGGAACAATTTATAGTTTATTCATTAGATTTAACTCACTTAACTTTTACTATTTTACTCATTTTAGTCGACAGAAATAATGATTGAAAGTTTGGAATAAATTTTCCAGTACGAAAAATGAATGTTAATTAAAAAAATGGCTTTACTCAAAGAATATTTGTCTACATTTGATATGCGACGAGGGAGGTACGAAAAAAGCTTAGGGCACTTTCTTTCATCAAGTTAAGTAAATATTTTAGTTTTAAGAAGACAATCGGATAAGATAAGGTGATTAAAGCTAAGTAGAACAATGCTGCCGCGTTTAAGGTAAAAAGAAACGGTGTATTTACTTTTAAAGTGTATTCTTCATTCAATCCTATCTAAAACAAATATTTCTTTGTCTTGCAAGGAGAATCTCAAAAAGTTTCTTAAGAAATGGATTTTTCGCGATATAATTCGAAGGAATAAAAGTATTCTCATTGACTCTTCTGTCAATTGACATGCGGAACATAGGGAAAGAACAGCATTTGAAGTACGCTAACGTTACTTTAAATTTAATGAAAGTATTGTGTGTATAATAAATATTCTAACATCTTCTAATACAATACAGTACTTGAGAAATATTTTCGTCTAATAAAATGCATGCTCCATAGTTAGTATAATATTATCGATATTTAGTTGCTGTTACTTACATAATTACTCTGGCTTATGGATGATTCACACGGAGAAAAATGATAATCCAATCGTGGTATAGTTAGGATGTCGACCTGCGTGACACACTAAATACCTACATCAGTCTAGTAATAGAACTCGAATAGGATCTCAAATGAAAAAACTCCGGTAGCCAATGAGAAAAGGTACGTTCGCCAGGTGGACCACCTTTACAAACTGAATCGTTAGTATCAAAGAAAGTATAGATGGTGAGGGATCGCACAAGGGATCATCGAGCATATTATGTCACTCTCTGGCTTTTGCAGATCTGACACGGAGGTGCAGAGTAAGGTCTTTTTTAACCTGGCATACTCAGGCAGTTGGTGAAGTGTTAATATACCTATTTGCTAATATTATCAATAGTAGACTTGGATATAAGTGAGATAAGTTGTACGCACAGGAATGAAGCAAAATAACTAAAAAGAGCGGGTATCGAAAAGGAACCACCCTAGTAGTCCTCGCCCAAATGTCAAAATAAGGTGTAATAGGCCGTCAGTTGTATTGGCGACAAACAAAAACTTAATTAAACTTGTGATTTTCTGTTTTTTAAAGTAGGATTGAGAGTAAATCAAAACGACCAGGATACATCGCATAGAAAGATTTGCAGCAAAGAAAAGAATCTATCTGTTTATTTGTTATTAAATTATGGTTTTAAAAAATCGAATCCGTCATCAATTTTATGTACAATCAATATTTATTACCGGTAACCACAAATTTTCCAGCCCTTAAAAACTCAAGTACCGCATTAATCCGTGAACTCTCGAATAAATCCGATACGTCCTCTCATCTACGTTCCGCAAAAAGCCGTCCACACGTACTTACGCCCCTGCCACGAGGCCATTTCGTCGTGCGAGTGCGGGGCGGTTGAAATCGAGTCGAAATGTCGACGTCTCGCATCGACAAGGAGGAAAACGAGAGAGAGAGAGAGAGAAAGAGAGAAGAGAGAGAGTGGGAGGCGAAATAATAAATTTCGCCGAGGACTGCATTACGGTCGTCGGCGCTGCGCTCGCCCTTTTTAAAGAAAGTTCTGCCAAGTCGACGGCGATTGAAAAACATCGTAAATCCAGGTATCGATTGTAGAAAGAGAAGCGAAAGGGAGCAAGACAGGGCAATGGATAGATGTTATCTAGCGATCACGTGGTAATTTGTAATAAATTTCGCCTCATTGTTGCAGCTTACAGAATTATGTGGATCCTGCGTCGCTCGGATCTGTGCGAGTGTGACACATCTTTTGTGCTACTTACCCTTTCGATCATCATATTTTTTTTCAAATTCTTTCAGAGCCAATTTTCCTTTCGTTGGGATTTCTCATCTCTAGGTTATTTTTGGAATATAGTTTTCACGTGAACAAGTTTACGTTTGTTACAAAGGTGGACGCGAGCGATTATTAATTCATATGTCGAAAGTGTTTATATGATTGAACAATAGTTATTATGTACTGCGTATTGTACGCATGAAATGCGTTCACCACAATGCTTGTAGAGTCAAAGAGAGTTTCAATACTGTCAGAAACATTCAATTGATACGAGAGTTTCTTGTTTCTAGCCGTAGGTGCTGAGATCCCATAGAATGGTAAAGTGTAAAAATATACGATTTTATCAAGCATATTTGTAACATATTCATTTACTGATTGATGTTAGAATTTGAAACATGTTTAGCAATTGTATTGTTTAAAGTAACATTTGAGATCTCGCCCAGTTTGCTATACACAATCACGAACGTAATTGTATTTCGCGTCTAATAGGAACTTGCGTACAAATTGTAACTACTCCAGGAAGTCGGAGTACTAAAATTTACGTTTGGTAGCCGAAAACATTCATACTGAGATCAATTCATTGTCATCGCCAAGGTATCGGTACATTGTACACCAGGGGACGAAGTGGTCTCGAGTGAAAGATAAAGTGTAGTCAAGGTAGGGCTCACCATAAAATAAGTCCTGGCATAAGTATTAAAGAATAATTATGAGGGGTAGTGGGTCCAAACTCTCTCTGATTCATTAATTAATATGTTTCATCTGTATATAATATAAGAATCTAAATTATGACTTATGAAAAGCGGCTTTCTTTGTCGAAATCTCTCTTCTTGATAATCTCAGCCATTTAGCTTAGAAACGTTCTAAGCTAGAACAAATAGCTATTTTTTAGTATTTTGTAAATTAAAAATGTTGATTCTTTTAAAAGTTATAAGAGTTTGAAGTTGCGTGACGAAAAGGCATAACAATACTCACGAATTCTGGATTGCCGACTTTTGTGATTTATGTATTTTTATGCCATTTTGATGCACAACTTTAACTCTTTGTACTTATAACCTTTAACAGAATATAATAGCAACCCAACTTAAGAATTGCTATTTTTATCATTAATAAAGAGAAAGATTTATATTTTGTAGAAAAATTACTATAATTATACTAAAATTTAGTACTTTTCGTACCGAAAATCAATGAATTTTTCACTAAATTTTAGTATAATCATCCTAATTTTTCTTAAGACCCTAAAATCTTACAGAAATAAAAGAGCAACGAGGCTGATAGTGAGCGATTCTTCTTAATACAGAACCTTTCCAAACTGCATTACATTGACATCGCTGCTTTTTATTCAAAACCGTTTTTTCTGCTAATTGTCGTTATATTGAAATTATACTCCCTTGCTCTTCTTATACCTATACAACCCGTTGATAGCTACAAGAATCTAGAAATCTAGATTACATTTGAAACAGAAAATAATATATATTTGTATTAAAGTAGCTTCTAAAATATACTATTAAGTGCGGCCACCAACCGGTACATAATTTTTGACGACATATCATTGGAACTTTGGTCTTATACATACACAGAAAAATACAGTTTTTTCATATCTTAATTTCTAGTACAAGTACTTCAAAAACACCGACAAACATAAAAAATTGATATTTGAAAATTCTCACTATAACAAAGCTTTCTCTTTAATAAGGTTCAAAACGTAAAAGACATTAACTATAGCTTATATCGTGATAATGGATACCGGCACCCATTAATAATTAATAAAAGAACTTTTCTCATCAAACTTCTCCATCGCAGTACGCGCGTGCACTTTAATATTCTATTTATACCAAAACCACGTGTCTCAAATACAAGCCGGTCAGTAGCAAAAAATCATCGTCCGGTATCGTAGTCGAACTTTTACGCAGAAGCCACACGTGTATCGCGGTCCTCACGTGCATAATTCTGTTAGCGCGCGCACACTCCTATCCCGTACTAATTAAGGGGGTTCATCAGATTTTGCGTTTATTTGGGAAGTTTTAAAATTTTTGTCACATATACATGACATTATTATCTATGTCATATTTTCACAAAAAAGAGCCTAGCTTTACCGTTATCGTGATATTAACCGGCAAAGTTGAGCATTTAAACACGGCGTTTTATGGGGGCGGGTGTGCGCGAAAGAACGTTTCAATCTATATCTTTAAAGATACATTTGGCGTTTTTCTGAAAAATTAATATGTTAGTAACATCAATAGATAGAATATCATATTACAAGTTCAGAGAGCCTAGCTTCACCGTTTTTAAGATATGGTAGTTCAAAGTATATAATCTCGCTCGATCTCGCTGAATGAAGATGATGTCGAGATGTGGATACACTTGTTTCACTCAACTGAACAGGCGGGCTCCCCAAACGGCGCAGGCCGTAAATTCATACGTATAGGATCTTTTGAAAATTTTTTGCAAAAATCTCGTAATCATGCATATTATTATTATAGAAAAAAGATTAATCGTAATATTTGTATATCTACATAAAATTGATGAAAATATTAATGAATGGAGTATTTATTGGTTATAGAAAAATGTGTTATTTAAGAAAAACGAGTAATATAATAATGTAATTGGCTAATTATAAGACTTTATGTGTAGTTACTTTTATTTTGTTATTTAATAAAAATGAATAATCATGATATTTAAAGTTATTTAAATTAATTACAAATGTGTAAAAATAAAACTTATATAAAAGATGATACTTTACATAAAAGATTTTATAAAACGTACTACGTACAACGTAAGCGAATAAGAGGTTATAGGTTATGGGCACATCAAGGCACTGATGCAGTGTTGCCGTTTACTCTCGTTCTCTCGTTGGGGTTTGTATACGTGTACACATATACAGTTTTTTCATGTGTTCGTGTGCAGGGACGTATAGGGTTCCATAAAGGAAAAATAAGCAGCGTAAGAGGTGGAGCCCCGTCTGTCGCAGGGCCCCGTGTGCTGTTGATGCGATCCCGATCGGATGAACCCCTTTAATGCCAGGGGCGCAAAATAGCCTGCTCTTCGATAGGTTCTTTGCTAGCGAGGGCGAACAAACGAGCGCTAGTTCGTAAATACATGCGTGCGCGTGCACGTTAGTTCGATCAGTGCGCTCTCTGGGGCGCGCGCGAATAATACGCAGAGGCTGGAAATTTTATGCTCCTCGCCAGCTGCGCCACGTACTATCTCACCCCCGGATTGTCGGTACTCCGCATCGCGAGCTCTTTTATTGCGCCATTTCTCTTGTTTGCGCGCGCCTCGACCACCTCCTAGTTTTTTTTTGCGCGGGAAAAATTACCCGTAGATGATTATCGAGAACTCTCGCGGTTGCTGCTCGCCTCAGAAATGCGGGCAGCTCGAAGATGGTTGGATTGATAAATCGATTTCAGCGTAATGCGCGTTTGATTGTAGCATTTTAAGTATTTTTCAAATACAACTTGTTTCTTTTAAGATTGCTGGATGAAATAGCCAATGAGCTGCTACAAAACCAATACAAATAATCAGAATGCTGGTGTGCAAGCGAGAGGAATTTTATTATTAAACGCTTTTACTTTTATGATATTCGTTTTACTTTGAATTGTTATACGTATAAGTATTTCATTATTCTGCAAGTAGAAAGTGAGAAGAAAGAGCGCATAAAGCATGAAAGACCTATTTGAAATTTTAAGCTTTCGGCAATGGATATTTTGTTCATATTGGGACATTTTGTAATACATTATTGCTATGCTGCTAAATACTTATAGTATGGATACTAGAGCGTATTCTCTATTTCCTACCCGTATATTCTCATCCAGATTTTTACGGGACACCACAACCGTTTTGGCGTGGCTAACATCCATCTCTTATCACATACTACTTTTGCATTCGCTCAGTTGCCCACGTTGTCCGCATCTCTTGTTGTTTATAGCTAATCCATAAACAGAGAGCGAAGGATTCAAACTTGAATATATTTGAAAACACGCTCTTTCCTACCTGTCGGATAAACGCCATTAAGGTATTCTACACAATACGGCAGAGCAGCTGCTATTCAAGTGTTTGAAACTGCTTACTTGTGACTTGGATGCTTATCCCGCCATGTACCCAAACTCACAAATCAATGTGCTGGTTTCAAACAGTGGTTTTACCCGAGTTTTTTATGAAAAAACTTAAATGCTGTCAGCCATGCGTCACTGCGGCTCTTTTTTACTTTATTTATTCTATAAAATAATGTACTTTAACTCGAGATATAAACATTCACTATTAAAAATAGTTAGTATTTTCTTTAGTATAAATAGTTTTCTTTACTTTTAGTAGAAAAAATTAGTTTTATCAAGGTAAAAGAAATGTAGAAAAGTGAAAAATATATTCAAACACGTAATTGGCAACCATCTATACTATAAAAACGGAATATCAGTATTCTAGGCATTCAATCGATATTTGTGCAGAATAGTTTGTATAGTTTTTCCAACTCTATAGAAATGTACAATATTTTCTTCTCGGCTCAGTATATGAATTGTAAATCTAGTTTATAATTTGGATAAATATAAAGATTAGTTTTATTATATTTCAGTTTTCCAAATAATATGATAAAAAGTGAATTAAAATTTTTCAACGGCCGTGATGCGATATGATACATTAAAAAAATAATGGATGTACGCATGGCGAGAATAGAAAAAAGCACACGTTCGAGTGTAAAACAAAAAAAATCAAAAAGTTGAAACTGTGTGTTGCTAATATTCAAAGAAATTTTTTGTTCCTTCACGTAAGCTATAAACACAGTTCATGGATTTCCCGGCTCCAACAACGGACGCCAGCTTTATTTGAACATTTATCCATTTTGTGAACCGCAATGTTACGCGATTTTAGCACTCGAATACTCCGTGGCAATTCGATCTATTCATTGCGTTTTGGATTTATCGCCATACATGCTATGATGTTTCTACGATTTTAGCACTCGAATACTCCGTGGCAATTCGATCTATTCATTGCGTTTTGGATTTATCGCCATACATGCTATGA
>JAYJLV010067214.1:0-16293 GCA_036873485.1 Torymus texanus
CGAATTGTTAAAAAGTAGATGCCAAAAATTAGAGGAACTGAGAGATCAAGAAGCTTTTCAACTGAATTAGTAGATTAATTGTTAAATTATTTTATTATGCTAAAAAAACGTAGATTTAAAAGTATTGTTATTGTAAATTATTGGTATTTAAAATAAAATGTTTTAGTATTACTTTTTATAACATCAAAATTAATTGTTCCGTAAATATTTTAATTACAGATCCCTGTTTTATCGGCATTTTTAACAATTTGCTTTTATGCGTTTTTCGTACAGCTCATCAACTTCATTAAATCAATTTTAATGTAAACCAAACATGTTTATAACAAAATTTTATCATAAAAATCCACGAAAAAGATAACAGTTTACGAATTGTTTAAAAGATTTTAAATAAATGTAAACATTTAAACAAGTATCATTCCATTTTACATTATTTCACTTAACAATATTTATTTATATTATTACGCATCGTCGTAAAAATTCCGAAACTCCCCATCGCATTTCAAACCACACGTCCTAAACGAGATCCATTCAAAACACGACCCCAAGCAATCAGCAATGACATACACGCACACACCACATATACTTATTTCTAAACCCACTCTCAAAAACCACCTTGCTGATTTCGCGCCTCGTCATCAGCGCGAAAGAGATATACTTATAAGTACCATAGCATTGCCCAACTCCTCTATATACATTCTAACTAGAGCTCGTATAGTCATCATCATCACACGGCACCGCATCTCGAGCGGAAAAGACAAGCGACGGTGGCTGCGCGCGATCCAGTGAATGATTTCTCTCTTCTCTCTCTCTCCCTCTCTGTCTACTACATAATGCGGGAGCAGCGGACTCTAGACTCGCTCTCCACGTGCACGCACACACAGGCGACGCGTATACGATGCTTCATACTCGCGCGCGCACGCGGGGCTGAGTATACGTAACCTTGATCCGAGAGAGCGCGAGAGAACGCCGTCCCGGGGGCTCCCCCCTCTCCCCCAGCCCCTCTCACGCCTTTAGGCTCTATACTCCGAAAATCTCACAGCGTGTGTGTATAGGTAGGTAGGTAGGTAGGTATATAGCCCGAAGGAAAAATTCCAAGAAGTGTTGCAGACGACCACACGCGCTTTCCCGTGTAGCAGGCAATAAACGTTTGTTGTTATCATCATTGTATTGTAAACATACAAAGCCCGCGTTGTTGTTTTCCTCGTTGACGCAATGATATAGCAAAGGGGTGGGAGAGGAGAGAGAGAAATAGCGTTCGTGTGGAGGTATACATCGCGCGATTCACACACACACACATATGTGTATATATAATATAGGCGTAGAAAAGAGGGAGAGAGAAGACGCGGCCGCTGCTGCTGCTGCTGCTCGGTGTACGTTATCGATTCGCCAGGGCTAACGGTTTGTTTACACGGGCCCCCGAGCCGTGTGAGACAGTGTACGTGTATATGTATATATACACATCATCAGAGCCAAGAGAGAGAGAGAGAGAGAGAGAGAGAGAGAGAGAAGGAACGCGGCAGCGTTGGAAGCGCGCATGCGCGGCCCGACCAAAACAATAATAACAGCGGCGAGGCGGTGGGAGAGAGAGAAGGTTCACGGCTCCCTCGCTTGCCGTCGTCGCCACCGCCAGTGTCTCGCTCGCTAGATCGGAGAGAGGCAGACCTCTGCTCGCGCGCTCGCTTAGCGGACGCATCAAAAGAGTATATATACATATAATATATATATATATATACCCACTCTATACGTGCACAAGTATATATACACGAGTGTGATATATACAATACAAGCATATAAGCACCTAAAGTCTACAGTGACGGAAGCGTTTATTATCTATATATTCGCGCGGTGTGCGTGTGTGTGTATTATTGTGCAACAGTGAACGAGCGAGAGAGAGCGATAGGAGGTCATCATAGAGCAGCCGCTACTGCTCGTAAACAAACACACGAGTATACGTGTGTATATACGCGCGCGCGCGGACAGTGTGAAAACGAGGACGCGCCATCCGCCAAGTACATATATAGCGCTGCTATATAATAGCCCCATCCGGAAGAATAGCCGCCGCCACCGCCACGACCGCAGTCGTTTAAAGAATATATATATATATATATATAGCAAAACAAAGTCGTTGCAGCTCGCGGCCGCTAACAACAATAACAAAAACACGGCGCGAGTTTGTCAACAGTGCCGCGTGTGTTTTGTTATCCATCCGGGCGGCGCGTAAGAGCGTATAGCGGAGTGGGGGTAACGTCGGCGGTGAACTTTGCATCAGTGTGTGTGCGCGTGAGAGTCGCGGAGGAGAAGGAGGAGGAGGAAAGGAGTAAGGCGGTGAATCACGCGCGTATACGTCAGTAGTGTGTGAGCGCGCGAGTGCGCATACATATAGAACGGAGGCGTTGTTGCCGAAGTTTCGAAGCTTCATAAAGAGAAACAGTGCAACGTGTAAGTGTGCCCAAAAAACACAGTGTCGCAAGCGCTACTGAGAAAGGAGAATAGTAGCACGTATAACACATACATTTGCGTATATATATATAGATATAAATACGCATATACAGTTGGGTGGAAAGATGCCGAGCGCCGAGGAGACGACGTACCTTATCGAGGTGGTGCCTGACGCTGGTGGTCTCAGTCAAGACAGCTTTACATCGCGCGATGTAGACGTGCTAGTATCACGGTTAAAAGAAAACCTACGACTCTCGGGAATCTCAGGATGCCTGAAATCCCGCTCGAGTCTGTCCCACAAGATCCGGCCGTCGCCCTACAGACTGCCCTCGCGTTCCTGGTCCGATCCAAGCACCTGCGAGCTCTGCGTAAAGAGTAGCAACGATGATGTAACGTCACACAAACATCATCACCATCACTACAGGCGCTGCAGGAAAGCGCTGGTACGCACCGAGCTCGACGACTCTTACGAGCGCTTCCAGGCCCTCCTACGTAAAGGTGCCCTTATCAAGGAAGCAGTGAAGAGGCTCCAAACGTGTCCCGACGACGAGGACGACGACGGATCGATCGTTGGCGAGGAGGAAGTAGACGGCAGCAAGACGAGACGAGCTACGAGTACAAGTGCAACGAGTACGACGCTCGACTCGATGGACGACGAAGACGACGACGACGACGAGGACGCGATGACGCGTGCCAGCAGCAGCAGCGACGACTTCTTCTACAGGAGGAAGCGTTTCTATTACGACAGCGAGGACGAGCCCCTACCACCGTGCTACCAGCCTCTCGATCTGTGAGGACGACTCATCGAGTGATTATCATCGTCATTGTTATCGTTAGTAAGCCTCGCGAGGTAACGACGCGCGAGGGACACCTTCCTGCGTGTTTTTGCGTGTGTATATGTATACGCGAGAACGCATCGTCATCCTTCGTTTGAGAGAAGAGAAGCCTGCAGAGCAGCATCGTGGGAGTCGCGGAAGAAGAAAGCAGCAACAGCAGCAATATCGACGGAGAGAAGAGAAGAGAAGAGACAGCAGCGCAATTAGACAGCGGCGGCTCTCGCCTTACATGGCGCTGCGCTGTTTGTAAATACGCGAGTGTGTGTATGTGCTCCGCGCGCAATCGTGAGCCTTCGGCCATCATCGTTTCGTCGTGTTCTCTCTTCTACCTGTGTATATACATCCATATATATATATATACATGCGTGAGAGTGTATATCATAAACGTACGCGCGAGCGCGAGTGACGAATGTATATGGCTTTATGTATGTGTGTGCGTGCATGCGTGTGCGTACATATGTGTACGTTGTATACACGCACACGTGTGCGCGACCTCGACGACGCGCGTCGGTATGTTCGACCGTTGAAAGAGAGGAGGGGCGGTATATATATATAGAGAGAGGGGGGGGAGGTGTATTTGTGTTTACGTTGCGCGTGTGGTGAGAGCGAGAGAGAGAGAGAGCGGCGATGACTGGGTTTTTCCCTGTGGCCGTTTTCGAGGCGGATTCACGAAAGAACCCAGTACATGGAGCAGCCTTTCTTCTTTTTCGCGAGTGAGAGAAAGGGAGGGAGAGGTGGGCCTGCTTGCCTGCCTACTTTGCTCTCGAGTTTGGATTACATCAGGCGAGAGAGAGCGTATAGCAAGGCGAAACGGGTCCCCCCGGTTTTATTCCCTCTCTCTTACTTGGGAAGAAGACAGAGAGAGAAAGAAAGAAAGATGGAACCGCGTTGTTTTTAGCACAACGCGAGAAGTTATTTCGGAGCGGAATTCAGCTCTCTGCTCCCAAACGGCAATATTGATCCAGCCGCGCGCACGATTCTCTTTCGCACTCTCTCTCCCTCTCCCTCTCTTCCTCCATTACCCAATTGGTAAACAATAACATCAACAATAACAGCTGCTCGACATTTTTGTTGTTAGCCTGGGTGCATCGCGGTTGTGTGTATATTTCCGTAGTCTCGAAGAATCCACTCTTGTCACGCGTTATTTTTAACACCCTCTCTCTGAACCTCGCTTACAACGAAGAACATCTCGTACGCGCGCACGGTTGCGGGCAGTCTCAACGGCGTCTCGTGACGTTATCAGCGATCGCGCTTGCATCATCATCATATCACCGCCTGCTCTTCCGTTTCGTCCATACACATATATATATACATGTTGTACACACACAGGCGTGCATGGAGTAGTTAGTTTTTGTTTTCTTTATTCGTGACGCAACAAGAATCAATCTCTTTCTCTCTATGAGCGCGTGTGCGTTTTATTTTCGATCGTTGCTGACTGCCTGCTACTTCCGAGGCTTCTGTCCATAATATTTCATGCGTTACATATATATAACTATAAGGCTGTGTCCACAATTGGGAGAGTATACGCGTCTACGTCACACACGCCGCGAGTAACAGTGCATTTACAAAAAAAAAACACAAGAAAAATAAAATAGTAAGTCCCGTCTCGAAAAACAATTTATCTTGTTTATTTTTTTTTCCTTTACGTTCATTTTCTTTTGAAATTTATTTTTTCTTTTAGTTCATCGTTGCGATTATTTACAAAGATAATAGACATTCTGTGAAGACACTCGCGCGTTCGCGAATCGTTTATTTTTAGTACATATATATACGCTTGGCGGAAGAGGTGATGAGCGGTAGTCATCTATGTATACTGTCGTTCTCTCGCCTCTTCTGAAAAAGTATTATTAACGGATTGATCGAGGAGAGAACCCGACGTTTCCAATTGCTGTGAAAAAGTAGTAGTCTTGACGGAATGTTTATAACAAACAAGCAAACGAAATAAATAAAACAACAGCGTATAAAGACACTTTTGCTGATGATATGCATTATAACTGTTGAGTGCGAAAAAAAAACTTGTAATATCTGTAAAACCGCGTGTGAAGTGAAAAAGGTGAAATGAATACAAAAAAGAAATAGAAAACTTTTTCTAGAAGAAAAGACTAAGTGAATTTACAAATATGCCACGTTACAGGCACAACATAAGCCTACAAGGCTCATGTAAATAGAAGAACACTTATCCATAATAATAAAGGCGCTAAACAAGCGTCGCGTAGAGCTCGTGTTCATTGAAAATGAAAAAAAAAGAATAAACACTTGGGGAAATAAAAAGTATTAATTAACGATAAACGTGTGGATGGAGTAAGAAAAAAAAAACAACCACATCGGCAAATGCGTTCTATTATATCTATTAGGTTCTTTTTCTAATTCTGTCCTCTAATTAGGTTTAACGAACTGCGATCACCTTCTATCCTTATAATTTTTTCTTTTTTTTTTTTTTTTACACAAACACATACATACAAAACAATCGTCTCGATTCATCACATCGCGTCGCACGACATCATCGTGTGTTCCTATATCCATTTTCCATTTTGGAACGTCGCGCTGTAGCCGATCATCATTATTTATATATAAATACGAACCGTAGCTCGCATGAAAAAAAGTATAAGAAAAAAAAACTAAAACTATAGACAACCACGAAGCAAAAATCTCATATTCTCCGTTATAGGAATTGTCGAAAAAAAAAAACAAAATAATAAAAATAAATCCGTGGCGTTCTTTGAGAACAGTATAATAATATGCGTGTGTGTGTGTGTATATATATGTGTGTACGAGAGAGCGAGCTTCCGTTAGGAAAGTTCAACGATTCAGGCCGTGAAGCGTGCACGCGCGCGACGAGCTATGTATGTATGTGTATGTGCTCTCTCTCTCTCTTGAGGAAGAAAATTCGTCGCAATCCGCGTCCTTATTTAGCTCGCTCGCGCGCGCACGTCGTCTCTTTCTCCCCTACTCGCATACAACATATACGTGTATATATATATATGTCTTTCTCGTCCGCTGATCTCTTTCTAGCTTCTCTCGCGTGCGGCTGGCAAATGCATCTCTCTCACTCTCGTATGCGCGTCCGCTTTATATATTCGCCCTCGATTCGCCGTCAATTCTCACACTCGACGCTTCGTTCGCCGTTGATTTTTCGTTCGTTCGCCCGTTATATTCTCGCGTCGAATAATTGGAGCTCGTTAAAATTTCGCATTTCTCGTGGCAATCGTCGACGTCCACGTATACCTGCTGCTACCGAGATAAAATCCTTTCGATTTAATGAGACACTAATTAACGTTCGTAGTAGTTGGAGTTTATATGTATATACGTGTACGCGTATTATATTCGCCCACCCTGTGAGAGTTAATGAAAAGGGATTTTATCGTGGCGATGCTACTAGCCGATATAATCTGGCACGTATATCTACGTTACGTCAGCTCTCGTATATATATATGCCTATATAGTTGTATTTTTGCTTGAGTTTCAGCAATTGATATATACATATACCGGCACGCGTGCTCTTGTCTGGTAAAAAACTATTGTTTATGAAACACAAGCGTGGATAACGAGGGTTTTATCAAGCCGGTGTCTGCGCGTTACGTGGGAATTCAATCGAAACGTGAGATCCTTTTAGAGTAATGAAAAAGCTGGGGGCTTTTATTATCGAGATGAAATGAAAAATCGTACATATATACCACACTTCTTTTTCTCGCTATATAAAGGAATATTATGTCAAAAGCGCTCGCTCGCATTTCCGCGAACGCGCGCGCTTTTGTTGAGGGGGAGGGACGAGACGGTAGAGAGATACACAGCTCGTGAATTATTGAAATGACGTCGATAAAAGAGAGAAAAGAAAGCGGTATATATATATATATACTTCAAGACGGATTTCGTTCCATCGCTATGCAACACCCACGAGGAAGAAGCATATAATAAAGCGGACGCGCTCGCGAGAAAGGAAAAGAGAGAAAATACATAAATCATTATAGCCGCTCGCTCCGTCGTTATACGGCTAATGTCATCGTTACTGTCACACCTCGCGAGAATACGGAAATCTACGCGAGAGAGGCAACTAGCAGTAGCAGCAGTAGTAGAGAAAAATGTATACGTATAGACACTCGTACAGGTTCTTTCTCTCAAGAGCATCCGGCACAGCAGCAGTAGTGTGCATAGTACATACGCGAGAGTAGAATGAAAAATGAAGGCTTAAAGGAGAACCACCACCACTGGTCGCTGCCGGGGGTCTCGTGAGAGAGACTTGTGCAAAGAAGGGGGAAAAAGGGGCGAGAAAGAGAAAGAGACAAAAAAACGGGGAGAAGAGAAATACGCGTGTGTTTATATACGCGTGCGTATATATAGTAGGGAAGGCCTCTTCCGTGCATATATATATATGTGTGTAACGATTAATAGCTTTACATTTTTTCGCTGTGCATGTTTTAGTGCATAGTTAGGTTTATTGTCACTCACTCACACACACACATACATACATACACACACCCATGTATACGCTCACGCGCACATGAACAGTCGACGACGTTCTATCGATCGCGCTGCTCGTGTTTTCAAGTGTAAGCCGCGCTGAAAGTGTGTATGTAGGTTCGCGCCGTGTATATTGTACATATATAGTAGATGTGTGTAGGGCGATGTGTGAAAGAGAAAGAGAGAGAGAGAGAGAAAGAGAGGGAGACGTTTGATGTGTACAATGCGTTCCGATCCCACGCCTATGTTTATATATACGTTGCGCGCTCTCGCCTATACGGAAATTCGCACGCTGAAATGAGAAAACAGAAGCGTAAATCTGTCTGTCTATCTTATATATATATATTCAGTAAGAAATTCGCCAAGTGTATATACATGTACACCAAGATTGGAGATTTCACCCTGTGGAGGGAAAAGTTTCTCGTACGAGTAAGTTTTCGTTGCGCAAGGCAAAAGTGAGAAAGACATTTTGTTAAGCGTGTCAAATTTGTACGATAATAGTTTGGCAAAGTTTGCGGACCGTTAACAGCTTCTGTTTTTTGTTCTCTTCAATGTTTCCAAGTGTGTGTACCGAAAAAAAAAACAATATATGTGCAAAAATAGCAAAAAAAACATCATAAACATAATAATAAGATTTGGCATACGCAATGTAAATAACGTATTGAGATCACGCTCCATTACTGATTTTTTTTCCATCTGTCTGTGTGTATACGTAAATAGCACGCGTCGGAAGAGAAATTCCAACGGCGCGTGCATGTGTATATGCAACACATATATAGTTGCGAATTTCCAAGGAGGCGGCGAAAGGGAAAGCGCGAGAAAACTTTCGCGAACTCATATATACACACACAAACTCCGATAAGTATTTATACAGCAACCGTGGGAATTCAGCGTATATATATATACATATATAAATGTCGCGCAACCGATTACGCATTTGTCACTCTTTCTATCTATTTCTTTCGAATTTATCACGTCAACTTTTCGTTTGTGATCATGTAAGAATGTTGTATATGCGGCGATGAAAAAAAAAAATATATATATATAAAATGTGTGTATGCATCGATGTAATAAGCGTGCGGCGAAATTTACAAGTGTGTGCGAGTGTAATGCGAACGGTGATATGTATACGAAGTATGATAAGAAATAGAGAAAAAAGCGAAAATAGCCACGTGTAAGAAGATGGTAAATATATATATATATACATAAAAGAAAGCAAATAAAAACAACAAAAAATATGATGTATATGAATTCGAGTCAATTTTTTTCTATGTATGTCGATATCAAAGCGGTCTCTTAGTTGATGCGTCAATACAAGGATTTAAAGAAGAAAACTCACAGAAACACACAAAAAAATAATAACAAGCTATATCTCGTTGTGATCGTCGACTTAGTTCGACACTCTCATTAATTATTAATGAATAAACAAAAGATTGAAAGTTTAAAAAAAAAAACTATATGACTACTTTTTTTACCCTTACTATATACCATCACTCATCCAACTTCCTCATTTTCCAATTGACGTAATACATATATAATTAGTGTTGTAATCAGGCGATACGTTCAACACGTCGATCTATAGTATACATTTCGAAAGTCTAGTGACTTGTTTATTCTCAAACAATGGAAAAATTCGTTAACATCTCGGTGACTCACTAAGAATCTAAAATTAATTTCAATTTAAGTTTATACACAGATTTCCAGATGACTTGATACCTACACGTTCGTACGCGTATAGTATGTGTATATATAATCATCATACCTTTTACACCTACGTAAATGCATTTATTTTTGCTGTGAATATTGATTTTCTAAATATAAATTGACGCTTACATTTTACAAGCGGATATGAATTAATGATCCGGCACGCGCGCATAACGCGTATTATATATATACATAGGAGCGATAACAAAAACTGTGTATTATGGCGTAATTGAAAATGTTACGTTGTATTAGGTAATGGAAGAATCTCGATTGCATATCTGCCTGCGATACGCACTGAGAGCATTATTAAACTTATTAAATCCCTGCACATGTTTCCAGTTTCAGCCAGAAAACTAATTAATGGTTCATCTCTCGTGCAATAATATCAGACAAATCTAGACGCTGAAAATTGAAAAAAAAAAATCTTTATATTACGACACAAAGAACATAACATATAACTAAATTATGTATAGAATCTTTAAAATTATTTTCGTTTAATTAAATTATGCATGTAATACACCTTCCTTCTACATTCTCACGGACTGCATATATCGATTACTCCCCTAAACCCACCAAACCGCAAACCACAACAGAAGCCCATATGTTCACGCTTGCATATACACGCATACACCCACGCATGTTCCTGCCGTTCGGCAAACAAAAGAAGAAGAAGAAGACACGACTTCTGCGAACGAGTCTCGCACTTGCGTTCATCAAGGCGAATTAGTCTGCTAATTTTATCCGGCGCGAAGCGGATGAACAACATACGCACTCAACACACATACATACATAGATTTCGTCGCGACCTCGCACGCACGCGCGGGAACATTTGCTCCGCATGGCACATTTTTTCTTTCCATCGCAATCTCCCCTTCTTGTTCATATATGTAGGGACGCCCTTGACTACAAGCGTCGTGCAATATATATATATATATATGAGGGCGCGTAAAGTTGGGAAATTTGTTTTTCTCTTCCCCACTGTAATACCCGCGCACGTGACGATACTGTGGCTCTTGATTAAGGCAATTCGCGCGGTTTTTTGTGTTTTTCTCGAGTGTTGTATACAGGAAAATTGTTTGGGTTTGTTTTCGCATTCTGTAGAATTGAGGTGTTCTGCGATTTTCGTAATTGGATAAAGTGTCTTTTTTTTCATGCCTACGTAGTGTAATGCAAGATCAACGTATACTTATAACGTTTGCACTCAAATAACTTTCATTTTATATGAATTTTGTAATTTGGCTTTTTATTTTTATTTTACAAACACTGTACGACGTTTTCAATTCACGCGCCGTTATTTATTTCGAAAGAGAAATTTGTCTTATTCAACACTCGGCGAAAATTGAAGTGTCCAGTAGCATATAACGCGGCTTAATTTTGATTAAGCGAGGTGTACATATATACACGCCAGTGGCTCGTACATAATAAATCTCCTTCGCGCACCTGATGACTCGATCAATTTCCCATTAAACAACTTTTATAATCGCCGTGATGGATGGCGAGAGAGAAAGAGAGTATATAACATACGGAGCTAAAAGTATTAAGGACTTTTACGCCACGTTGCACAAAGTGTATAACATTGCACACACCCGCAAGTCGTTATCGAGAAAAAAACTGAACACACATACGTATATAAACTTATATATCTACACCAGCGCGTGTATCGGTTTTCTCATTCATGCAGTCGCGTGTGGGTTCTCTCTCTCTCTCTCATGATCGTTTGTAACATGCAAAAGCTGCTTTTGATTCGAAAACAAAATTTATAAATAACCGCTTTTCACACTGCCTGCTGCAGATGTTATTCACAAAGTGTTCATATATATACATATACGCTCTCTCTCTCTTTCTCTCGTCAATAATACTTCATCCAAGCGTAAAACTTTTTCTCAAACGATCGCGCGCAACAAAGCGCTCAGGAAAAATTAAACGAGAGCCAAGAAGAAAAATCTACACACTAATTTGATAAACTCGAAGAGCACGTCTCGCACTCTAACTACTCGCGAAATGGCCAAGCTGTCGAATGCAATTTTAAAAGCCAGCCCCACGCGTATAACTACAGTCGCTGCTGAGAATTCACTTTAAAGGGCCAAGTCCCGAAAGACTCCCTTCCTCTTTCTGCGCCCTTTTCTCTTTGTTTCCTACTGCCGCGCGTCGCTCGAAAGTACGAAATTATACACGGCATGCGCGCGATTTCATTACACTGCTGCTCTCGACGTGTATGTGTATATACATATGTATATGTATGTATATATGTACGAAAGAGGAGCAGGCGATTCTGGAAGTTTGCCCCGCCGCTCGCACACGGCATCTGCTGGTATATACTCAAGTATATATGGGTAACATGTAAGTGTGTGTATGTATGTGCCTCGCCCCGTCCGACATTCGTTCGTTCGCATGACAAACTTTGGATTGCCATTTGTTTCGGATGCCCGTATATACCCCGTGTACGTAGGTATATGTGTATATGTATGTATGTATGTACGTATGGGAGAGAGTATGTATACGGAGCTCGTCTTTGTGTCGGGGTCGGACTGCGGTTTTTCGAGGAGGGTAATGAGGAAGGGAAAGCTCTTTTTGTAAGGCTGTTGCGGGGATTTTTTGTTCAGGTTTCGTCAGAGAGACGACGCTGTGATTTTAAAGAATATTATTTTTTTATTTTTTAGGAAGAGGAGGTTTTTACGTAATTATTATGTATGTATGGCATTGTATAATAAATTCTATCAATAGATGGCAATAATATTTGTTATGGAATTTCCATCTATAAAAATAAATGCTATTTTGTTACTTTCTCAGTGATTAATCCATTTCCATTCAGAATATATATTTGCTTTTTCCAATAATAGAGTATATATACGGAAATGTTTAATGAGAATGCATATTGAGCTCACTCGAGCGTAACTGTTATCTCTATATAAAGGATGAAATTTTTTAATAAAGTTACTTTTCAATTCAAGGAACTCGTTACGCCTGCTCAACTTCTAATGTCTCCTCGTATAGCAGCGCACTTTAAACTGGATTTATATATACTTTATTACACGTGTATAAAAATGTTTCCTTTCCTTTATTATTAAAATACTTAATACGCTTAGCGATATATAGCACTTTACGTAATATAATATTTCATTCCCACGTTGTTCACTCGCCAACAAACGAAATTCAATGCGGCTCGAATTCGCGAGAAACAAGATGCATGCATTCATCGACAGCAACCGATATATGTTTGGGTTTCGATTTAGATATATAATAAAGACATTTATTCGCTTTTTATCATCCACCAAGTAATAACATATTATTATATAAGCTCTACACCGTAATATTATCAAATTGCTCGACTCTCAACCTTCGCGTATTTATCCAATAAACCCAATAATCCCCGCTACATTTTATACATTGCGCACTTCTCTCTTAGAAAGCGCGGAATTTTTAATAAAAAAAAAACATTTCCTTCCTCTATCATCTCTATATACCTATATATACAGAGACTCGAGAAATTTATCGAAAAAGGAAATGATCCTTTCTGGTAAAACACACAATCCTTCTCACACCCTCTCCAAAAAAAATAAAACGCGTATTTGCTCTTCTATATAATCACCAATATTTCTACTCCTATCTTTGCTTGTTGCGTAATATTCCCAACGTGCACTGGCGGCGCGTTTTAACGGTAAATCAAAAAGTAAACAAGCCGCGTATAGATACGTTCTGGAGCAAACCCTCTACTCTTGAGAATAAAACACATATATACACATTGCGCACGCATATAAGGAAAAGGATGTCAGTTCGCGTCGTCGCTTATATGTACCTGCGAAATTCCGCGGGATCGATTTTTCCCCCGCTGTGTTCGTGTATACTGCTACACGTATATATATAGCTATAGACACAGCTTGTAGAAGTCGATCACGCGAGTACCGCGCAGCTTTTCCACTGTATACAATCGCCGTCGTCGGATCTGACCTACAAGGCTGCGCCGCCGTTGCTACTTATTGCTGCTGCTGCTGCAGTCGTGTTATGAATATGCGAGAAGGGGAGCGAACAAGCGGGCCTCGGTTTTTAGTGAGGGGTTGTAGTTGTATAGTAGAACGTGTGTATATGTATTTGAGGGATTATAGGTTGATGGATTTAAGGAACGGTTGCGTTTTATATTATAGCGTATAAGGAATTTTTCATATTTTGATTTACGATAGATTTCTTATTGATATAACACGTTGAGAGAACGAAGAAAATTATTTTATAGAGCTGGAAATAATCGGTGGTGGTATATAATATCGGAAATATACCTGCGATGGGGATAAGGGGAAATTGAGCGTAATAGACGCTGCGGACTTGGAGCAAACGTAAACAGAGTTTCTATTTCCAGCCAAATAGAAGCCCCCGCGCACGATCAATGAAATCGCTACGCTCGCACGCGCTCGAATAACTTGTTTACTTTTACGTCCAGCTTGAAGCATCGATTGCTTTGCGCGCGGACTACATCGCTAATTTCTGCAGGGAATTGACGCTATACCGTTTGTACATTCTCTTATACAAAAGTAAATGTTCTTAATCACGATTTTCTCTAAGTATATACATATATAAAATCTATATATATATTTAAATGTAAGGAATATTCCACCCGATCGTAATGTTTCTTCTTATCATCGTTTCCGATACATCAAAGTATATGTATTAACCAACGAGTAGACACAAGCGTATTATGCTAAGAAATTATTAGTCATCGGCTGGTATCGTGATAACGAAGCAAAATATTTACCTTTCGCTATATACTACGTACACGTTCTCAGCAAGTGCAACTCCGTTGTATACATATACATATATCGAGCGAACAACAAACCACACGTGATATATATATATATATATATATATATATATATAGTATATCTCCCTCCTGTATGCTAAAAAAAGAAAAAAAAATAATAGTCACGCGCATGTAGAAATATTTTCCTCGTGCGATTAGCGAAAATCGCGCGTAGCCAGGGCTTATATACGTGTCTATTTGTAAAATTGCCACGGCACGACGCGACTATAATACGCGCACACGGCTGCTGACTCAGCGCCCAAGTAGGCCGCACGAGTAAAGGATACACAACGCGCGAACGTACGAACGAGCGATGCGCATTCCACGGTGTATTATAGGCAGATACATATATATATAGATATAATTCGAAGCTATTCTCCATTTTTTTCCTCGAATATATATGAGACTTGAAAGGTTCTGTTGTTATATATATTACTATATGTACTTATACGTATATATATACACACACGCGTGGCTATACGAGAGCTGGGAGAATTTTATTTTATATATGTATATATGTATATATATACACAAGCATTGAGAAATTCGCACGCGTATGCGCGCAGGGAACGAACGAGTGAGTGCGAGGCCTAGCGGTAAAGCCTGAGTCACATGTTTTGACACTTTGTATGTGTGTGTATGTATGCGCATATATATGAACGTGGTGACGAGGTGAGTTTCGCGCGAACGCGCGCGCGTGTAATATGTCACGGTGAAGCTGTTTTTTAACGGCTCGATGCGATGGAAAGGTAAACAGTTTCTTAATCGGGACTTGGGAAAAAAGGAGTAAGAGAGAGAAAGATGAAAAATTGCCAGAGTATAGCTTAGATGAAGTGTTGTATTTTTAGCGATTGACCGGGTAACTTTAGCCGGTTATTTCTTCTATATTCTTGCGTTTTCGAACAAAAAAAGTCATTGCGAAATTACCTTTTTCTTTGACGTAACTCGAAAATCTATTTGCGACTTAATATACGCGTGTGTTTTCTTCCAAACCGTATATTTTTTTCTTAAACATTTCCGCTACTGTGTTACTCATCGCAGTACACACGAAGAAGAAAACAAATTTCTGCGCGATTATAACTCCAATCGTGTAAGTATTTGGCGTATAAATAAATATTTTTACGAGACCATACCACTATACAGCTCGCACGCGCGCCGAAAGTATATATATATATCTAACCGCACTTGAATTTCCGAATTCGTCACCACACGACGCTATTATAGTATACTTTCCTCTTTCTCGGAACCATCTCCATGCCGCGTAATCACACGAAGGAAGGAAAGTGCGTTACCCACACATATACACACGCGGATGACTCATTATTAACGTCCGATCAACGTTTGCGCGTGCGCGTGTTGTACCGTGACGCATCATATTCCCCATTGATTAAGTATACATGTATTATATATATATATATATAACGCATGGTTAGTTGCAGGAACGATCATATATACGAATAACGCGAATCACCGTCGTTATATCACGCGCAGCGGTAACAAACAATAACAAAGTATATATATATATATATATATATATATATATATACTCGCTGCTTACATACGCTCTAAAAAGAGACGAGGAGACGTATAGAGAGACGCGAGTATAAAGCTTATACTTATCTCTGGCAAGCGTGTGCTCTAGGAACGGGAGTAAATCAACATCATCGTCAAGCACACGCACCGCATGAGAGTGGTTAACTAGCCGCGTTAAATTCAGCTCACACTTCGCGCTCGCGCGCACGGCGCTAACAGAGGATTTACGTAACGAGACCAAGGCAAATGAGATCTCAATCGGCCGCGACACTCTGCTGTATATATTGTTACGTAAAAAAAAGATGCTCGTGCAGGAAAAACAGATTCACGTGTGTTACATATTATATAGGAGTATATGGAAACATGATGATGATCATACGCACCGATTTTCCGTTACAATTAAACTGCATGAATTTTTATTTAACCCATCTAATTGGATTTTACACGATTGGTGTATATAAAATATATATATATATATATATATATATATATTGTAGGGAGTGATTTATATGAGAGGGCAAAGAGAGTAACTCG
>JAYJLV010067235.1:0-16292 GCA_036873485.1 Torymus texanus
ATCTGGCTGAAACTTGGTGTGTGCTCTTCTAAGAGATGCTACTAACTAAACATAACCACGATACGCGCCAGTAGTGCCATCTCTCTGACTTTGCACGAACTTTTCAAACGACCCTCGTATATTATATCGTGGATTGGGAGCAGAAAGGTTCTATCTCGGCTTGGCGCGTAAGAAGGTTCTATCTCGGCTTCGCGCGTAAGAAGGTTCTATCTCGGCTTCACGCGTAAGAAGGTACTATCTCGGCTTGGCGCATAAGAAGGTTCTATCTGGTCTTGGCGCATAAGAAAGTACTATCTCGGCTTCGCGCGTAAGAAAGTACTATCTCGGGTGCTCCGCGAGTTCACAGATGTTTAAGTTAAAAACCGCGGCACTGTTTTAAAACGCTGGGCATGAAATTATTTCTCTATTTTTTAGCCGGATTCTTGAGTATTGCACGCGTTATATGTTCTTGTTATAGGTGATGGATTGTATGATGCTGACATAATAAGTGATTTTATAATAACGAAAATATACCGTATATAAAAAGCCTTTACGTAGATGGTTAGGAAATTATCTGATAATAAGAAATTGAAATTGTAATTTCTGTAGTTTATTATTATATAATTCACGCGAGTAACATCTGAGTTATATCAATCAATATTTATATTACATAATAATAAATATATACTATAGAAATTATAAAAATATTTTCTGATTCTTTAGGGAATAGCGTAAGATGTAAAGAAGTACTTATTTTTATAAAATGTAAAAATAATTAACAAATTTGTTTTTAAATATGCTTATTTTATAATCTACAGTAAACATAAAAATGTTTTTTATATACATATTGGACGAAAGATATGCTTGTTTTACTTGTATGATATCGGACGACTGACGCAGAACCTACAGTTTTGGCCTCAGTGATGCCAATCGGTATACGGAAATAGCGTGCCGCCAGAATAGCCCATATACGCAGCACTATTTTCATAGGTCTTACTATTTATTTTAATCAGCTACGTCTTGGTATAAGCAAAATGAAGATCACGTGTATTATCCGCAGGTGCTATATAAAATACTTTTTAGATTATGATAACACGTGCGCGTACGTAGTGTTACATAAATCGTATCATTTTGAGCCCCTAAAAGTTTCTTAAGTCAGCATCATAAAATTCATCAACTAAAACAAGAACATCTAACACATGCAATACTCAAGAATCTAGATAAAAAATAACGAAATAATTTCATGCCCAGCATTTTAAAACAGTGCCGCGGTTCTCAACTTAAACATCTGTGAGCTCGCGGAGCGCCCAAGATAGTACTTTCTTACGCACGAAGCCGATATAGTACTTTCTTACGCGCCAGGACGAGATAGAACCTTCATACGCCCCAAGCCGAGATAGTACCTTCTTACGCCCCAAGCCGAAATCGAACCTTGTTATGCGCTAAGCTGAGATAGAACCTTCTTACGCACCAAGCCGAGGTAGAACCTTCTTACGCACGAAGCCGAGATAAAACCTTCTTACGCGCCAAGCCGAGATAGAACCTTTTTGCTCCCAATCGACGATATATTACATAACCTTTTACACACTGTAAGCTATCTTTTGAAGTTATTTTATAACTATAAGTGAATTGGCTATAATAATAGACGCTTTTTTTTCTTATAATAAATCAACTGATATTCAATCCGTTTTTCTTAGCAGTATGGCAGAACTTACATCGTATATACTTTAGATCTATATAACACTATTTCTGCTGTCCTTCGTTGAATGGATTTCTTTTTTCGCTACAATTTATATAACAATAACTTGTAATTTTACATATAAAAACTTGCAATCCACAAAAATATTAAACAGAAATCAACAGTTTCGAGCGGACGGTGGCTCAGACGATTAAGGCATTGATTTGTTAACACCACAGTAAACACTTTCTCAAGGTTGTGGTTCAAGCCTGGGTCACTGCTAAATTCCGGTAGACGTTTTTCCAAAAAGAAATGTCTACTGGTATTTTCGGTGTCGGAAGTCGAGCTCATGACCGTCCACTCCTACACTTCAACCGCTACCGTACCAAATATGAGTTTTTAACAGTTATAACACATCGCTAATACCCAAAACGGGGGATTCGACGCTAAATAATAAATTTAAAAAAAAAATAAGTTATCTATTCTTTTTACTGAATCCACTGATATTTAATCTGTTTCTCTTAACAAAAATGCACCTCATAAACCTAAACCAAAATGCATTAGTTACATTATGAGAGAATAATATACCCCGCTGGCATTTTTGCACGTAACTTAGTCTTATATGCCTATTACCTGAGTGGTAATATGAAAGAGCATTGGATTTTTATACGGCTCTATCAACGGACTCTACTGCATCTTAACCTCATAAAAACCTAATCGAATATTGATATTATGTCGAAATATTCTTATTTTGCCAGTACTGGTTTACATCTTGTTCGTTAAACATATGTGGAACAATGAAGGGACAGGTGCGATAGTGGCAGGTGTAACGTCATGAAATATCAGTGATCTTTTATACTAGAGTACAAGTACAAGTTATTGTTATGTAACTTAAAGTGAAAAAGGATACTTAGTAGTAAATTTGAAACAATATAATATTTATTACATCCACGGAGAAAAATTTATTTGTTAACTTCACTCTTTTTATAAGAAAATTTATTATTCCTTATTACTATAAAAGACGCTATTGCGTTGGGACACACTCTATATGCGAGATTATTACTGTTTAAAATAGTAATTTTTATGATTTTTATAGCAAGCTTTACTTTTTACAGTTGGATTGACAATTTGGATAATTTTATCTTAGGCGTCGTTCATGTCAACACGCTAGTGCAGTGCGTATGGGTGTTCTGAAGACCTGGGGCACACAAACCCTATTCGACCGTCGTCGCCGATGCCCATCAAGGTAGTGAGCATCGAGTACTCGAGGGCGCGCTCGATGCCGGCCTCCCGTGGTTTTGATATCGTGGGTCGGCGTCGAGTAGCGCGAACCCGAGACTCATTAAACATCGTCTCATCTTTTTCTTTTTTGCTGTTCGTTGTCGTCAAAAAATGTGTAGGTACGATACCTGGTTAATACAACCCAAGTATAAATCTATTAAGACACATTTATAATATAATGTTTGATTATTTTTATAAGTATTTATAAATACTTTCGATTATTAAAGGATTTTGGCCGCATATCGCAGCTCATTTCGCAGCTGTTTTCGCAACTGATACCCTCTCTCTTCCTCCCTCTTCCTCTCTCTCCCTCCCCGTTTCTCTTCCACCCTCTCTCCCTCTCTCTCTAGTCTAGAGTTCAAGTTTTTATCCCGGCTCGTGTATATAGGCTTCTTTTTTAGTGCAATCCACTCGAAATCGCTTCACTTGCTATTTGAGTGGGGGCCCTCTATTGCAAGCTGTCTATCTAATCTGTGATGAGAAGTGAATCTTTGTTGGACAATATTCGATTCTTCGCTGCTGCACTGTTTGCTGGTTAGAGCCAACGACCCCCACGCAATCATTATCCACGAAACCAGTGAATGTTATCAATGACCAGTATTTCAACGTCAGTAACCTCATCAGCATAGATAGAATTTGTGTTTACGTACAGTTACGTCCCTAATTTTAAGCTTTTATTTTGAATTTCTATCTTTATGTTATGCGCAATCGAAAATCGTGTATTTTTTTTAACACATACTTTTGGATATACAGAGGTCAAAAACTGCATTTTGCAGTCAAAAACAGCGTTTTTTAGGATATTCATAAGAAAAGTTTTTTTGGAAAACTTTTTCAGTTTTCTAATAAAAATACTTTTGAAGCCGTACGTATATGCTATCACTTACATGAAAAAATTAAAAAACTTAAAAGTCGGACCAGGACCTTTTCTACTGAAAAATTCATGGAGATACCCTTTTATTGTACAAAAGTGTCCGCAAAAGGGCTGGAATGATTAGCAATTGTTTTTGGATCTAAAAAATTTATGTAATTTTTGATATTTTAAAAAAAATCTTACACAGGTTTAAAAAAATATATTAAATTTCTACAGAAAATAACAAGAAAAGAAGTGTATGTATTTCGAAATTTTGCTACGTTTTTGAGCTGAAAATTATACAAAAGGTTGAATATAAAGATGAAATTCGGCCCAACTTTTTTCAATATTAACGGATATTTTAGCTCAAAAACGAAGCATAATTTTTAAATATCTTACATATACTTTTTTCCTATATTTTTCTGTTGAATTTAACTATTTTTTTCAGACTTATGTAAGACTTTTTTTAAAATATAAAAGTCTGAATGAATTATTTAGTCCATAAACGATTGCTAACACAGGCACACAAAAAATAAGAAGTGATCTGATCCAGAATACACATCATCATATCCTTATAAATTTAGATGCGCTGATCTCAAATATGATCTCAATTTTGGTCTATCATCACGAAATGATTTGAAATTTTAATTTAATATATCTTCAAAAATATAAGTTATATGGATCATATAGGGCATAACTAGTACTACACAGTAACACTGATAAATTAATAAAAAATAATATATTTGACCTTGAAATTGAGACACCTCGAAATTTTAAGAGTTATAGGTATCTCAAAATCCTGAGGTGATAAACCAAAATTATGGTCATATTTGAGATCAGGGCATCTAAATTCATAAGGATATGATGATGTGTCTTCTGAATCAGACCACTTTTTATTTTTTGTGTGCCTGTGTAATCATTCTAGCACTTTTATGGACACTTTTTTACAATAAAAAGGTATCTCCATGAATTTTTTAATAGAGGAAGTCCCTATCGGACTTCTAAATTTTAAATTTATGTTTTATTTGCGTATGTGTAAGTAAAAGCTTATACGTCCAGCTTTAGAAGTGTATTTTTTTTAAAACTGAGAAAATTTTACAAAAAAACAATTCTTATGTCTATCGTGAAAAATGCTTCTCTAAGGGGTTATAAATTAATTAGAATCGACCAAAAAGGAAAAAATTAAAAGGAAGAATCAAAATTCAGCCCACATAGCATGAAAAAATTTGGTGAAACGGTTCAAGAAATATTTCATGAAAAGCTTTCCACAACCTTGCTGCAATATAAGAGAAACATGCCAAAAATATTTTCAGTAAGATTTCAAGAAACCTGACAGAAACATTTTAGAAACTTTTCATTTATTGCTAAAGGTTGACCATTAATAAACATTTCATGAAATAATACTGTAAACTTTTCTAGAACATTCATGAAATGTTTCTTACAACGTCTCTAAAAAGATACACATAATTTTTCATAAAATATTATGAAAAGCTGTTAAAAATTATTCAAAAATATTTTTTTCATGAACAGAAAAATTTAGGAACCATTATTAAAACCTTACAAGAACTTTGTACGAAAAATTATTAGAAAACCTTAGAACCAAATTTCTAGTATCATTACGTGAAAAGTTTTAGAAATGTTTTGACAACCTTTTTTCAGTGGTACTGACATCATGAAAAAAATATCAGGAAATATAAATACCAGGTTTTAAAAGGCATTCGAGAGAAGTTTCTTGTAACTATTCTGTGAAAAAATATATAACATTTCATGATATGTTACAAAAAGGTTTCGAAAAGATTTCTCAAAAAGATTTTTTTTTCTTGCAACAGACATTCACGATATATTTCTAATATCTTGCAGGAACATTTTACAAAAGTGTATAAAGAAAACTTTGAAAAAAGTTTTCCGTATCATTGCGTGGAATGGTTTCGCAAAGTTTTTTCAACATTTTCGATACGGTACACAACATTGCTGGAATATAACAGAAACCTCTCAAAAATATTTTCAGTAAGATTTCAAGAAACCTGAAAAAAACATTGTTGACCATCAAAATACATTTTATGAAATAATACTGCAAGCGTTAACATTTCATGAAATATTAAAGAAAGGTGTTGAAAAATTCTTCCAAATGATGTTTTTATTTCGACAGAACCATTGAAGAAACATTCTTCAAACCTTGCAAAAATATTTCACAAGAGGTTATAAGGTAACCATTTATAACTATTTTCTGTATCATTGCCTGAAACGTTTTAGCAAATTTATCGGAATTTTTTTTTATACGGTATAGACATTGCGAAAAAGCATTTCAAGAAATGTTCCTGCAAGGTATTACAAAGTTTTCCTGAAATTTTGCTAGCAAACTATCTCTAAATAAAAATTTCATGTAATATTACAAAATGGTTCAAAAGGAATTCTTTGTAAGATTTTTTTATGAAACTGAAAATATAAAAAAATATTTCGGAATCCCTGCAAAAATATTTCACGAAAGGTTATAAGGACACCTTTCAAAAACATTTCCTGTATCATTGCCTGAACGGTTTTAGCAAAGATTTCGCAACATTTTGGATGCGGTATCGACATTGTGAAAACGTATTTCAAGAAATGTTACTGCCAGATTTTAGAAAGTTCTCCCGCCATTTTTCTCGCAAACTTTCTCTAAAGAAATATTTCACAAAATATTAAGAGAAGATCTCAAAAAGATTTCTTTGAAAAATTTGTTGATAAAACTGAAAATGTAAAAAAATATTTCCGAAATCTTGTAAAAATATTGCAAGGTGATTGGGTAGCCAATCCGATGTCTTCTACAGGGAGCTCGGGCCTTACCTGTGAAGAGTTGGTCTCTGAAATACGGGACTTTCTCCGGAGAGGTTACACTGGGTAGTGGACCGCATGTCCCCTCGGGGTCAGAGAGTGTCGGCTTAGCCGTCACGGTGGGCTTCTGAAATACATCCTCACCAGAGAAGCTTCCCAAAGAAAGAGTAAAAGAGGAAGGATATACAGTTGCTAGGCCCAAATAGACTCCAGGTGGATAAACCCCAGATAAAAAAAATATAGAATTTACTATATTCGGTCGGTAACACAGAGTACAGGAGTACTGGACCACCTTAAATACCATAGTCGAAAGTACCCAGTATTTCATCGTTTAATCAAATGTTTGTAATTTTTATACAAGTTTACTAAATATTTTATAGATTCAAATAAATCGTAAGTTACAAATGATAAGGTAGGTATCGATATTACCTATAATTTCACATAATGCTTCTCTATTATTGATATTATTTAATCAATCATTAATTGAAATGTAATTAAGAATGTACATTAATTATATAAATATAATTAATTATTAGATTGATTTTCGCGATATCTTACATTTTACATACATGACTACCCTTAGCTAAAATTGAAATATTGTAGGGTACAAGCGTTGCGTAGCGTAGTGGCTAGAGTGTTAGCGCGTGAATCTGAGGTACTCGACTACGATCTCACCTTAGGTCAAGATATTTTTCTGCGTTTTTTCTGTAAGATAATATGTAAATCCGATATTGTGAGCGATAATTAATATAAATTAATGCAAATATACAATAACTTAATATTTAAAAAATAACTATATAATATCTATGCAGATACATAAAGTTACAGGAGGTCAGGAAGGATCATTATCTTGATAAAGCTACAAGGAAGAACAAAATTATTGTTTACAAAATTATTAAAAAAGAATTATTGAGAAAATTTCTAATTGAAATATCTTTTTAAAATATTACAGAAACCTTACTTGATGGTTTTTAGACCTCTTAGAAACTTGTGTAAAACATTGTCGTAGCATTTCAGTAATATTTCATTGAACTTTTTAGAAAATCTTCCAGATATTTTTCACGAAAAATTTTTGGAATCTTTTTAAAACATTTTGAAATACTTAAATGATGGTTTTAAGATATCTGATGCACTTCCTGATACAGAAATCTGAACTTACAAAAAACATGGCCGCCACATTTCAGAAAGATTCCATACAACTTTTCAGGAAACCTTTCTGATACCTTTCACAGAGTATTTCTCAAAACTTTTTGAAATATTTTGGAAACTTTTCGTGATGTTTTGAGCGATCTGAAGCACTTGTATAAATATTGTCACAACCTTTCAGAAATATGTCTTGTAACTTTTCGAAAAAACCTTTCAGAAAATATTTCCAGGATTCTTTTTAAAATATTTTAAAAACCTTTTATGATATTTTTAGGCATCTGAGACACTTTCCTAAAATATTGTCAAAATATTTTAGAAAACTTTCATGTAACTTTTTAGGAAAGATGTCATATATTTCAAGAAATATTTTTTAACTTTTATGTCACGGACATATGACCATTTTACAAACCTTTTTCTGAAATATTTTTGGAAGGTTTACAACCTTTCATGAGACCTTTTAAAAACCCTGTAAAAACATTTCGTGCTATGTGGGGATATATCTAAAACTGTGGGTCAAAAAATCGGAAAAAATTCAGGAGTTTACCGGAATAAGTAGCAGAACATTTTTTGAGAGTTTCAAGAAAATCTATTATTTGACATCTCGATTTGACAGAGACATGACCATATGTTATTCGAAAGCCAAAAATTAGTTTGGATAATAAATAAAGAAAATTGAAATTATATGACAATTCAGCTGAAACGGCTTAATATATTCTTTTTTTTAATAGACTATATTGATACAAAAACATTTTGGTAAATGTGTTTTAAACTCTTAAAAAATATAATTAAGTTATATTAGTATAAGAGTTACAAAAATTATTATGTATAAAATTGGGTTTGATTATAAAAATATAATGAACGGTATTATGGATTTTAAAATTCAATGGAATTATCTTCTGACCATTTCATAAATCTGTATTTGTAAATTAACCACATGACGATTGAAAATTTTACAGCAATTCACCACTCTAATACTCCCCATAATACTCCCTTTTGTGCCTATGTAACTTCTGTTAACAAGTATAAACACAGTTTCACAGCTGACAACTATCATAAGCAGAGATCATAAGCATGGGATTTCAGCAGTTGGTTTCTTAGATTTTGATTATTTCAGAGATTGTTTTCTTAGATTGAATGAGTTTTTATGTATCTACTTTTAATTAGAAAATCAATTCAGGCTCGCTTTTTAGGCTTATTAACTCCGAAAATCAATACATATGTCACAAAAAATATGGTGTGCACCTAGGGCTAGTCACTTCACGTTCTAGATACACATTATACTATTATATAATTATCTAGTGAATTCGACGCGTCAGAATTCTAAATACGTCACGTGAATTTCACATAAAATTCACGGGTTTTTCATCCAATATCTATTATTTATTTATTTATTTATTTAAAAGAGAGTAAAAGTATGAAGAATTACAAAAAATATATAACTATTTTACAGTGATTACATTTGTGACACGGCAAATTGCGTGTCACAGAGAAACCCATATAAGCGAAAATGTGCGGCGACATAGGCGAGCGGCGCCTCAACCTACGATGTATAAGCACACACATGCGAGGTCGCGGTAGCTGGAGCTAGAGCGAACGAGGATCAGCGGGCCAGGAGAGGGGCGCCGCAGTGATGCCGATCAACTCAAAACTGTTGAAAATTCGGGTTTTAACACAATAAGGTTCAAAAATTTTTAAAAAATACGTTTTGGACTCCTCAAGTAATTTCCTACGATTCACCGCTCCCTCGTGGCTGTAGCATTGCTCATTTTTTAGTAAACAATACGTTAAATTCCGTTTCTCTGGAGTTTTTTTTTTATTATTATGTAGGATTAATTTTTGTTTTTAAATAACCGTCCATTTTTTATAAATATAACTTTTTTCAACACTTTAGGGCTTATGCAGTTGTCTTTGATAACACAGGCCCACAAAAAAAAGTATATTGCTCTGGGGTTAAGACAACATTATTCCTACGTATTTTGACCATCTGAACACGAATCGACAATAAAAATTGGGGGTCGCTCAACGAATTTCGAAGATCAGAATCTGAAGGAATTTGAACGTAGATGGCAAGAAAAGTGGGGCGTGAATATAATGGCAGACTATTGCTGGATGCTGATAAGAGAAACAGAAAAAAGAGGCAAAAACGACGTAGAAATCCTTTGCTTAGGTCGTTCGGTGACAAACGCATTCGCAAGCAGAAACCAATTCAGTTGTCATTTATAAGATCACCTTCATTTAAGGCCTCATGCAGGTTTTCAGTCACTAAATTCTGTTGTAGTACTACAGTCAGAAGAGTTTTGATCACCAAACTTGCCTTACAAATGACAACTATACGGGTATTGCCAAATTTTCCCGTTTTCATAGGATAACTTTGCCATCTTTAGATTCGTCTTCAGCCTGCTGTTGTCTTCTGTGTTTCTTATAGTCTGCGTGTCAGGAAAGACTGACACAAGTGTCTTTGTGCGTTTACTAATAAAATCTGGTTAGTCTTAACCTAAGACAAATAAAATTCTCTTTTTTAAGCCTTCAGAATGTCGTCTCATCCTGAGACAAATCATATTCTTTGTTTTTAAGCCTTCACTACTAAAAATCGTGGAGTTTTACGATTTGTTAACATTATCTTCGAAATTCGCTGAGCGACACCCAATTTTTATTGTCGATTCGTGTTCAGATGGTCAAAATACGTATACGTACGAGTTTTTTTTTATTATTATGTAGGATTAATTTTTGTTTTTAAATAACCATCCATTTTTTATAAATATAACTTAAGTGTAACTTTCAACACTTTAGGGCTTATGCAGTTGTCTTTGATAACACAGGCCCACAAAAAAAGTATATTGCTCTGGGGTTAAGACAACATTATTCCTATAGGAATAATTTTTTGTGGGCCTGTGTAAGAGATTCGTGATCAAAGTGCATATAAATCCCTCAGAACATGTGTTTTGGTCTTTTCATTCAAAGTATTCACTCTGTAAAGTTATAGTTCCGTACACACACACACACACCCACCCGCAAACGCCCACGCACACGCAAACGCACACAATCACACACACACACACCCACACACACACACACACACATCGTCCAATACGTGTATGTATCAATATACATATCAAACCTTTATATATATATATATATATATCCTAGTGGGGCTTCGGCCCCCTGCTCGCTCCGCTCGCCGCGTTAATAACAGTACTAATTGGCTGTTCTTATGAAAATGATACTGATAGTCTAATAATATTATATATCCGTCTGTATGAAAATGATACTGATAGTTCAATAATAATATATTATAATGAAATCAAATAAAAAGTAGTTTCCATATATGTTTGAACATGTTAAAAAAGTATGTATAATAAACATATTTAACAGTTTTCCACACCACCCTAGAGGTACTGTTAGTAGGCGCGTTGTATGTTTTAAGTGGTATCCTTCGCCAGTAACCCTACGTAACCACTTTTGATCGCTATAAATATTTGTTTTTACATGAATTAGTATAATTGTAAGCGAAATTTTATTGAAAATTCGTAATACATCCAAACTTCTCGGTTTATTAAAAATTTACGAACGTACGTTATTATATAATTATAAAAGAAATGTTTCAGAAATCTATGTATAAATATGTTTTCTTTTATATATCCTATAATATTTTTTATAAGCTTTTTATCATTTAGAAACTCATTTATATTTATTTGTTTCTTATATATGTAGATGTTTAGCTCTTCAATATTATGGAGGATATATGAAAGAAATATATATTTCACAAAATATAAGTTATAACATACAAATATTTTTTTTCGGAAAAGTTTATTAATTTAATTTTTTTGTTTAATTTTATGTATCATATTGTAATTAATTTTAAAATCAAATAATGAACGATACACATAATTTAATCTTTACGAAAAAATTTGATTTTATTTACTATTCATATTCCCTTACAGCGCGTGCAGGAATGCGCTGATTAGAAAGTAGGGGAGGTAGCCACATGACGAATTTGTAGTGCGCTTGTCGTTTTTAGAGCGGCTTAAAACTACTGATTATAACCGGCGGAATAATTTTTATTCTAATGGAAGAGATTTTTTTAAAAAAAAGATTCAAATTAAACGCACTACAAAGTTGTCACGTAACACCCTGTCTTTCTTGTTAAAAAATTTCCTGCGGCAATGACATGCCAGCTTCTAATTCAGAAGGATTTTCTAAATCGAACGGACTGCAAGGCCATAATCTCAAATAACTGCATAATATAGTCTTAAATTATAGGTAATTTACAACTTAATGATAAAAAAAATTTGAACCCTTAAAGATATATATGGGCTTTTTATTAAAGAATTTATTCACGACCTTTTTTTCAGATTCAACCATGGCTTGTCCCCTTAAGGTTTCGGTGGTCATTATTTTTGAAAGTTTGTAGAAAATGAAAATGAGATATTTAGTTTTGATGTATATATATTTAATGTGTTCGTTCCATCTCCTGTTACTATCGAAGATTATACCTAAGTATTTGGTGCTATAAATTCTTTTGATTTTAACGCCCTGTATGCTTATGTTCAAGTTTTTAGGCATGCTGTCTACTTGATTACCAAATTCTATGTAAACAGTTTTATCCGTGTTTAAAGACAGCTTGTTGAGAGCTAACCATGTTAATATTTGGTGCAATGTTTCATAAATTTTAGTTTTTTGTTCTTTCCAAGTTTTGGCTATAGTAACTACCGTATATAGTATCGTCTGGGTATGAAACTAAAAAATTTTCAGGCATCTCTAGTAAGAGGACAATATATAGTAGAAAGTGAAGAGGACCTTAGAGGAAGATAGTTTCTTGGGGAATGCCCATATTAACTTATTCATATCGGCTTGTGATATTATTTAATTTTACTTTTTGAAACCTCTTTCCTAAATAACTCTTAATTACAATAGATTATACGCATTTCCTCTAATTCTGTAATTGTATAGTTTATCTAGTAGTATGCGATGGTTTATCGTATCAAAGGTTTTGACGAGATCCAAGAAGGTTATGGCGATTGGAGTACTCTTGTCTAATTTACGATATATTATGTTAGATATATGCAAATGAGTATCTTTTGTACTTCTATTTTTCCTGAAACCATATTGACTTTTAGCAAGTATGTCGCAGTCTGTTATAAAGTTTGTTATCCTTTTGTGTATTATCTTTTCAAAAATTTTAGCTAGGTTAGAAATAAGTGATATAGGTTTTTATTTTGTAGCTATATGTTTTTCTTTAGTTTTATATATAGGTATAACTTCTGCCGTTTTTAGGGCATCTGGCCAGATAGCCTTGTTAATACAGAGGTTTATAATGTGAACGAGTGGGTAAACCAGCAAATTACTTTTACGATTTTTCGTTATATTTTGATTTATTATATTCAAAGATTCTTAGTATTACGTATACTAGATTCAACTCGAACATTGTCGTACAACTCTTTTGCGTTGTTTATTATTTTCTTTAATATATTTGTAAATTTCTTATATTCTTCTTTTTTTCTAGCACTAGGATCATTTTTCCATAATTTGTATATTTTTTATTTGGTATTACAAGATTAAATAATAGCTTTAATTATCCAGTTTTTTCTTGGTCTCAAGTTGTTAGTTTTCTTAGTGTTTCTAGTATATTCAGTTTTGCATAGTGTAACGAAATTACGTATTTTGAATCTCGCGCGATTGAGCGTTCGGCGGGCTCGCTCACGACGCTGCCGCGGAGTGGCAGCACCTCGCGGCACATCGGTGAAACGGTAGATCCTGCACTGATTAATTTAGTAACAAGGACTAGCGCTTTTTCTCTCGCTCTTCCATATCTTAGTGGGAGCGACATGATTTAACTTACGCCACGAGTGACGGTTGCTCGGCAAGATGAAGGAAGTGAATTTGAATGCGCTCTCTCTGCTTTTGGCTACTCCACGGGGCACACCTCAAGAAACAGCTACGCTTCGAATTTGGATAAACTCAAGGATAATTTCCCTGGCTCGTCTCATCATCAGCTTATCTCATCTCAGGCGCTACTTATCACCTAAACGGCACGCTCATCATCAACATCTGCAACAACTCACCGGTGCATTCTCCAGGCAGTGCACGTGCACAGGTAACCTCAAAATAAAACGGTTACAACTCAGCACACGTGCGCTGATGCTGAATATGATGAACGCTATGACTCGGTGGCAATTCTCAAGCACGATTAGATCAATAATATCTAATCGTGCATACTCAACCACATCGTAATAAATTAATAATATCTATTGTGAATTTTACATCAGCAGCATCATCTTCGCTCATCAACGTGACTCCGCATTTAAGAAAAACTCGCTGAGTCACTCGCAAGAATTTATCATGCGGCAATAGTTTCCCCTGGGAAGGGAAGAATAAATATTATAAGTCACACTCGTGCACACATACACAATTTATTGTAACTTCAACTCAACATACTTTCTTGCCTGCGAGCAATTATTACTATGTTAAGCATAAACTGTTAATTTTAACTGTAGTTAATTAAAAAAAAACCTGTATGTTAATTGTTAATGTAATATATTGTATAGTGTTTTAACTCTATGTGTATATGACTCCAAATTTATTTAAACACCCACAGCATGTCCTCACACAATTTATGTAATTCTCCAACACATAGACATAGTTTTATTTTATCTAAATAGTAATAATTCATTCCAATTTATAGAGACTCAACTGTCTTACGCTTATTGTAATTTCTTCGTTTAACTGTAATTATATTTTTGTTTTTCTTATCTGATTTATAGACATAAAAAGTAGATAATGTTAAAGGTATTCTGAATGTATAAGTTTTATGTGCTATTTTATCTAGTTTAATAAAAATGTTGTCTATGCAAGTTCCTGCGTTGCTATTTTTATCAGATGGTCTGGTAATATTATAAAAGCCTAGGCAGTAAGCCCATCTAACGGTCTCTTCAGTTTGATTAAATCTAAAATTCACAAAATTATCATCAGAAACCTTCGTGAAGTTCACATAATAATTCCTATAATTCATATGAAGTTGAGATGTATAAAGGATAACAGGATAACGAAGCTATAATTTATCTCTGGTAAAGTTCATGTAAATATCGGGTGAGACGTCGTAAATTTCACATAAAATTCCTATTATCTTCTTGGAATTTTGTCGCTCGAATATTGACAACCGGATACGTAAATGAAATTAATCTTATAGTGGATGTAAGTTTTATATGTCTTCTCAAACATTAAATTAAACTATAGTTCTCGATTCTATAAAATGTACATAGTACTTGTAGAATTTAATTTTACATTTTTGTTTCTAATTTTGGCATTTTTTCGGAAGTAGACCGGAAATGACCAAGTAGACCGGCTCTACCACACATACCGCGTCCATCTACTCTGCGTTTTACAGGGCTGGAATTGTCATTTGTTCTCTGAATGTGTTATATAATCTCGTTAAATTAAATAATTTTAATAAAATAAAATCTTCTATTATATTAAGCCGATGGATTTCCGACTTTTTTTTCACAATCAAAACTTTCCCATATACTGATAGATTTCAGTAGATCGGAAGTATACCATATCTACCACACACACCGTGTCCATCTACTCTCTACGTTTTACAGAGTTGACGTGTAAATAAGATAAGTAAAGAAAGCAAACTCTGTATTTTAATGTTACATATCTCCTTATATTATATAGCTGTAGTGAAAATTTGGCCCCACCACCCCTCACCACTTTTTAACGGAAAATTCCTTCAATATTTACGTTATTTTGAAATGGACAAAAGCCCCCACCCCGCGTGCCGCCACATGCCCCACCACATTCCCCACCACATGCCCCACCACTTCCCCGCCACCTCGCAACTACCTACACCAGCACCTGCATCTATCACTATATGAAAAGATAAAACTGTTGTGACCGTTTGGTTTTAATTACTGTTTTTTTTTATCTGAGGAATTGGAGAATGCATAACTGCACCTGGGGGGGGGGGCATGCGGTCCCCGTATCAACCCCGTGTATAGGGCTCCGTCGATCCAGCCTTTTCGATTCCGTTGTAAACAAGCATCGATGAGCCTGGAGCGACTATACCTACTAAACTCCCACTTCCGTCAGCTAACTATATAATTTATATAAGTGTTTGTATTAGAGGTTGAAAATTTCTTCCCAAACAATATTTTCTATTGTTGAATTTTCTAATTCGTTTTGAATAAAAATATTGTCTGGATTTCTACAACGAGATAAAGCGACATATAGTTGCGATGAGTAAATAATGGTCGTCTTAGAAAAATACCTATACAATCGACACTTTGACCTTGAGATTTATTTATCGTTATAGCAAAAGCTAATACTACTGGGAACTGCTTTCTGAATAAGGTAAATGGAAATGTAGTTCAATCTCCTGTATTTAACGTTATACGCGGTATAAATACTTCTTCACCAATTCATTCTCCTGTAATGATTTCTGCTTTACTGTTATGATTGTATAAGCCAGTTATTTTAATCGTGTACCATTACACATACCATCTGCTATACTTAAGTTTCTAATTAACATAACAATAGAATTTACTTTTA
>JAYJLV010067274.1:0-16281 GCA_036873485.1 Torymus texanus
TAAAAAGAACTGGAAAAATGTGTTCGATATGCACATTTTTTCCATTTTTTGCAGTTTTTGCTGTTTGTGCTGCAAAGTAAGTGTATTTGATTATTTATATGAATGAAATGTACATACAACATGTTAAATAACTTATATGTATCGCTATAATAAATTCAGACGCTCTAGAAGGTTAGCTAATAAAGTGGTATATGGTAGTAACTGTCGCAGTCAGGGTTCTTCTTACACAGCTAAGAAGATATCCTGTAGCTGCTGCATAAACAGAAAATAAAGTTCCTACGTGATTCGGACGTTAGTTATCACGATTCGGACGACCAATCGCATCGAAAGAGCACATCACGGACGGCGAATAATAATGCTTTGCGTTGCCCACCTTACGCGGTAGCGAGAAGCGCGAACAAGATTGAAGGGCAGTCCCATCTCAGCTTCTGTGCAGTTAGTCCACGTGACCAAAACTATCGACTTATCAGAGACTCCGGTCCGCGTTTGTGTCTCTATCTCATAATACACTGTATACATAAACCTCAAGCATTTTATTGTCTCTTTTTTCCTTGTTCAATATTTTTAGTTTTTTTACGCGAAATAAAGTTTTGTTTTAGTCATAATTTGAAATTGTTTATTTGGTGTTGTTTTATTTTCTTTATTTGTATTTCCCTTTTTCCTGTTATTACGAGATATCAGAACCTTCGAAAATCGAAATATCAGAACCTTCGAATTACGAAATATCAGAACCTTCGAATATCGAAATATCAGAACTTTCGAACTGCGAAATATCAGAACCTTCGAACTACGAAACATTAGAACCTTCGGACTATGAATTCCCCATAGAATTCGAACCACGCAGGGATCAAGATACTAGAATTTTGTCTGTCCGTCTTTTCATCTCTCGCATCTTCTCCGCTCGAGTTTCCAGTCCGACGGCGACAGCAGCAGGAGAGCAGCAGAGCGGACCGCGCAGACTATACAACATCCAGTTTTATTTTCTTTGACTAACGGACTTGTAGGAAAGGTACTCACAGCGCATCGCAGCCACGTGCCAGGATTACTATTATTTTCGACCGAGTCAGAGATAAAGAGTCTAACTAATCATTTTCCTTTTTCTTTTTTTCATTATATAAATTTGTCTATTTTTTTGTAATATAAATTTCAATTATAATTTTTTTATAAATTCTTCTCTAATTAAAAACCGCTGCCAATTCATTGGCACGTAGCTTCTTAAATTAATTTATCGATTCCTTTTATTAAACTGAAATTCAAATAATAAATTTTTCACGAAAAAATTGAAAATATTTTATGGAAAATATTAACTTGTAATTGTTTCATGGCTATTCATTGCTGTTCCATTTGTAATTTATTTTTTTGTGATTTTAATTCTTGTATAAGGGTTCACAATGGAAACCAATTGCAAATACAAACTCTAATGTAGGACTATTCTTCATCAAACTCTTCTTCTTCAAGTCCACTGTCAACGTCATCACGTTGTACATTGGGTCGAAATAAAAAAAACATATGAAATTGTGCTTTGATTGAGTTTACAAGGAAAATTATTGTATGCTCTCTAAATCTAAATAAGTGAAAATTAACTTATTAAAAGTTAATATTCACTTTTTCCATGAGTTCAGATCCGTTCACGTAGAATACGTGAATATGCACACATGGAATGTGTAATAAATCAATCGACTCATTCTAAGAGTGAAATTTTCACTTACAGAATAAGTGATTTGATAATAAATCCACTTATTAATGAGTTAAAAAGGGCGAGGAAATATATGGTAATATATTAATCGTTTGACTGGTATAATATCAATATGTATCAGTCAACCAGTTAATTTTAGCATTGATAATACAAAATTTTAAGTTATTAGAGCTATTTATTAGAAAAATTATATTTACAGACTATCATCACTTTCCTCAAAATTAAGATTACTATCCGTTAATTGAATATTTTTTAAATTAATATACAATGACGTTACAACGCTAACTGCTTTTCTTTCAGTAATTTCAAATATATACGATTCGATGAAATTATAAAAATTTTGTAGCACTACAGGATACTCTACGTTTAAAACGTAGTATACTTTAAACAATAAATCAAACGCAACAATTGCATCGTGCTGGTTTGTTCTGTTTAATATTAGACTATCTACCACGATAAAATATTTATTGGTTTCCCCTGATACACATATTAAATACGGTTGTACTGTGGAGGAAGCCATCGTGCGTTTTTCTTTAATGAAATCATCTATATTGGTACCTAACTATAAATAAAAACATATATTTAATTATATACAAATGTAAAATCAAATAGAACCTATAAAAATAAAACACGTACCGGAACAATTTCCACTAAGGATTTACGCGTATCAATTGTAGGAGCTTTCACCCGCTGTGATTCTTTCGGTTTCATTGATCTTTTTATTCTTTGCTTATTTTTTGTAGCGTTTGTCACGGGCAACAATTCAAGCAAGGCGATAAGAGACTTTAAATCATCTAAAATAAAAAATAAAATTATTAAAATGTAAAAATATTATACTTTTTTAAGAGATGATGACCAGGGTTGCACAATAACAACTTTTGTTTAGCGTTGATTATAATATGCAATTAAAATAAATATTTAACTTCGCGAGAATCAAGAGAAAGTAAGAAAATTAAGACTAAAATTTGCTAAAAAAATAGAACAATCAAGATTTCATTCGACAATCAGTGGTAAAAATTGAAAAAAGTATTTTCGTACATATGAGTGAGTATATTTATGTACAAATATTTAAATTTATATAAATTTTTCATATTTAAATTAATTGCATAAGTCTTTCGAAGGCATCTATGGGCGTCATCCTTATTTTTTGCGATTTTAACCTACCATCATTGATGTCGTCGTTTTTTTCAATCGCATTAGATTTGCTGAATTCCACGTATTTTATTATTCGAGGCATAAAATAGGTTTGATACTTTTCAATAAATTTATCCTCCGATCCAGGAAACATCAAAGAAAATTCGTTATCAATCTGTAAATACAATTTTATGAATTGAGAAAAGACTTAACATTTATAAATATTTATAAATGATATTATAAATAAACACATGTATCATTACCATATCGCCATCGTAGTCAATCAGACGTGCATATGTATCAAAAATTTCCATGGCGGTTGGATTCTTTTCTAAAATCCAATTTCTCCTATTCAGAAATGTTTCCGATAAATAGCCTTTTATGGACTCTTTATTAGAGCTAGAAGGGAATTTATGTTTCATCCAGTTAATCTGTAATAATAAAAATGATTTTTGTAAAAGTACAGTGGTAGTTTCATAAAGTAAAATGTAATTTAGTAAGAGTAATTATATTTTATAGGAATATTAATTTACAGTATAATTGAATATTTTTAGTTTTAAATTAAAATTTTATAGTTAATCTAATTATTACGTATATTTAATTAAAAAGATCAGATTATGGGTGATAAACAGTGAATGTTAATAAAAATAAGTTTATTTTAATAATGTAATAGTTATTATTCAGACAAAGAGAGCCATGTCCACCATATAGGTGGGGGGAATCTATATATACCTATAAAATATATTACTCGAGAGCTATTATAATTTCTTAACAAAAATAATTTTATGTTTAAATAATAAAATTTAATTTAATATACCTTTCCTTCTAAAATATTTTCTGTCAATAAATTCAAATTTGATGTGTTTTCTTTTGCGACATCCTCGTTACCAAAAATATATTTGTTATATTTTTTCTCCTGAATGGGAAGGCTTTTTTGTATATTCTGTAGTCTGTAGTGTATGAATCCTAATTTTGTTTTAGGATCATAGTAATGCTCCTAAAATTGTTATTAAAAAGTTATATGATATGTATTATTTTTTCTTTTAAGTAAATTAGTATATATTTACAAATCCCAAAGGAGACTTTTTATTTTTCAAGTTGGGGAATTCCGTGACTAGTGCTCTTGCGAGTTCTATTTTAGCCTCATGAGGTGGATACCTGCAATTGTGAGATAAACTCAAATAATTCTATACTTTATGTAATTGGAATAAATTGAAAGCAAATAGTGTGGGTGATACATACACGCACGCACGCACGCACACACGCACGCACGCACGCACGCACACGCACACGAGTCAAAGGGTTAATAATAATTAAACAAGAAAAAACGTACGGACTCTGCGTAGCCACTAATTCTTGAACTATTATTCTGATTAAAAGGCGTCGATCACTCTCAGAAAGAAACGATTTCGCAGCTTTAAGCAGGGATTTCCCTTGTTTGTTTTTTAAAAGTAATTCTTCGATTGTATTGTAGCGCTGAAACAATTTTTAACACGTTATTGTCACATTTTTTAATATTTTAAGTTTTAATTGAATCAATGTAATTTATTAGCGCGAGTGTCAGTAAGAGCGTATGAGTCTTTTATTTTTTGGTTTTATTTTGAAGTTCTTAAATTTTTATATTTTCTAGCCTGACATACATGTAAACCTCCTTATAAAAATTTAGCATTCGATTTGGGCTAATCGTTTTCGAACGAAAGGTCTTTAAATTACCTACATTTTCGTTTTTTAACTTTTAAATCATCATTCCTATTTCATATGTTATTAAGAAAAATGTTTCTAAAATTCATAAATTAATTTCTCAGAAACTAAATGGTGAATCGATTTGAAATTTAAACCACATATTAAATTTATTTTAAGCAATATTAGTTTTCGCGAAAAAAAATATTTTCGAAAAAATAGCGTTTTCGATGTCGCACTGGAAGTAAAAATTATCCGATCAGCTTGAAATTTGCATGGACACGGCTTTTCTATATCTTCAGGCTGAGTTTGTTGCTCAGAAAAATCAGACAGTTATGAACAAAGATATTGGAGGTTAAATATTTTTCTATAAAATTTTTTAATATCTTTTTCTCAAAGAATACTTGATTAATTGACTTGAAATTTTAACCACTTATTAAACTCAATTATTACAAGATTGGGTTAAATTTCCAAGAGATTTCCTTCATTTGTTTTCGAGAAAAAAATATTTTAGTAAGAAGTGGGGTTGTCTTGGTACTATAACCGAAGTAAGAACTATCCGATCGACATGAAATTTGGAAGAGAAATTCGTTGTTCAAAAAAATCCAACTCTTATGAACAAAAACTTTTGAGGTTAAATTTTATACGTCAGTTTATATGTTACTAAATGCTCTATGAAGAGATTTGATATAAGATTTATTATTATAGATGTAATACAATATAGTGTAGTTGAAAAGTAGTCTTTTTTTGTTATATAAAATATATTGGTAATATAATTTATTTTAATTTAGTCCGAGACAAAATAATAATGGAATAATATATAAAGTTTGAGGAAGCTAAGTGCCAATATATTGGCAGCGGTTTTTACAGTTAAATCACTAAGTATTACTTATTGTTACTGAAATATTATAATAATGTAAATTCATAAATAATTACCGAAAATTTGTACTTATCGATGTCTTTTGATGTTGACGGTTGCATGTAATTAATTTCAACTGTTTTGACACTACTAGTTTTTTGTTTTTTTGTTGTTCCGCAAGAATCTTCTTTTTTTCTCTTACTTATTTCGCTTGACATTGCTTGTTGAATAAGAATGGGCTCTTGTCTACATTCAGAAAGTTCAGAAAGATTTCCCTCAACGTCAACAATAAAAGTACCTTCTGGTATCTAGATGAAAAAGAGGTTTTTACATGAGAATGAGTTAAGACTATTTTTATTACATAATCAGTGAAACCGCACAAAATATTAAGTATCTTCGATTTAACATCCACTTTACCAATTTATGAAAAAACAGAGACACTAAATGCTTTTTACATTAAAAAAGTAGAATAAAAAAAGGAAACAAGTTCGTTTTAATGAGACAAGATACAAATCTAAAACCAATTCGAAGGCAGAGTTCGCACTCGTTGTAGACATAATCGTACTCATTGTCAGCATCTCAATAATACATCCTCTATACACAGATAAACAATGATAATGTAAGGATTTTCTTCTGGCTTCTTATATGCCTGGATTTTTATTTTATCCTGACACTGAATATGCTATCTTAAACAGTTCAAGTATAAAAATGATATGCTGTTTTCTAAATTTTAATCTATTTACAACTTTTTCAATATAGCATTTAAGAATCTCTTATTTTTTAACTTAAGGATTCTTACCACTTTACACCCTTAAAATTTAAACTATATTTATGAATTTGTTTTTATAGTTCCTATAATAGATATCGATATGAATCCTTTTGGGTTTAAGAAAACAACATAGCATTTTTTATATGTTTTTCTTTCGAAATCCGTCAAAAAAGAAAAATCGATTTTTTGAAAGTGATAAAGTGGTATCAATCCTTAAAAGAGTTCGATACATGTAAAAAAATAAAAAAAAAACAATAGTCGAATCGTGTTATCAATTAACGTTGTGTTCGAAGATTTATAATTATATTTAAAGATTGGCAGGAATTATCAATAATCTAATTCGTTGTAACTTACAGGTTTTTTAACTGAATTTATAATCTGAAGTAATTCTTTTGCTGGTCCCATTTTTATTTTCATAGTGATAATATCTTCTTGGGTTAGATCGAGGAAAGACTTTCCATTAATACATTCATCTAAAAAGTGAATATCAGAAAGAATAATTTTGTATATAAAATATTTTAATGGTAAGATCATAGTTTAATGAATGATGAAAGATAGACAGAATTTTAGTAACAGAATATGATTTATTAATATAAGAAATGATAGTGAACAGGAAATGCATATATTATAAAACAATCCTTGTGATTGATGACAATGTTATGAAGCTATATGAATCTTTTACATTAATAAAATTTATATATGCAGAATTTTGTCAATTTATTTTTCGATTTTAAGAATAATATTACGCAACTGTAGCGGATAAAGGAGATGATTCTTGCATAAGTTTGGACGATGAAGAAGGCGAGTGTCCAAATCACATTGCGCCCAACATTGTGTATTATTTTTCAACCCAGACCGAAAAAAAATCTGATCTGTTTTCGTGTAATTTGGCTAGTATGGAATGCTTATTTCTCATTTACACGTACAAAATAAATACTAGCGGGTACATAATTTTATTTTGTGCCCGCCAGTATTTTCTTTGCACTTGTGAGTTAGAAACAGGCACTGCGCAACCGCTCAATATGTACAGTCAGATTATTACGTTTGTTAGTTAAAAAATACTTTAATTAATAATGTACCAAGAAATTATTTTATTAAAATGTATAAACTGAGTTCCCATCATAGACTAAACTAACCTTCGATGGTAGTCTCTTTTATGATATTTGTTAATTATGCATGATGAATGGGCAATGATGGTCATAATGAAATTTAGATAGTAAGTACCCTGGTAGAAATTAGAACTTAGTTTGTCAACATGTTAATCAAATGGAGGCGTTTTTAGTAAAATTAAATATCTAAATGTAATTTGTGTTATCCAAAACTATGGTATTTTGTTAGATCTTTTTCATTGTCAAATGATAATAAATAAAAATATGTATTTTTCCACGGTAACTAAATAACCATAGCGTGATGTTTTTAATTCCAAAATTGGCCAATCATTGGCCAGCTGATGGTGAGCATTTCTACCGGGGTAGTGATTATATATATATGATGATAATTCTACTCCAAATTCAATATGAAATAGTGTCTGACAAATTTCTATTTATACATGAAATGAAAATAAAAAATTTTAAAAAACTATTATTTAGTCAAGCATGCAGCCTTTTCCATAATCTTAAAAATTCATTCCAAATTACAAACAGGAAAATTTTTCAAACATTTTTGGATCTTATTTTTAAAGGTTTCCATAGAAAAAATTTATAAGTATTAGTTTATTTTCGTCTGTAACATAAAAGTATTAAAAAAACAACAGCTTGTACTTTTATAATATTAAGATTTCTAAAATGAAACTTTAACAACTTAAATTTTTTCCATGGCTTGGTTCAAATCAAATAATGTTTCATACCACACAAACTAATGAAATTAAAACTGCAATTAATTTTATGCACTTTATATCGCAAACTACAAAATTAAGCAGCTTAACTTTGTAAGATATCTAAAATACCATACCAAATCTAATTTCTAAAATATCTTACCCATTTTTGTTAGTCATAATATAATATGACGAAGACTGATATATAGAGCATTAGATGTCGGTTTAGTCCAATAGCAGACCGGTTTGTAATGTGCAAGAGATGATACTTCAACAAATTTCGAGTGATTCTCAACATTAACTAATTGAATGCAATATGCATTAAGATCAGTATCAAAGTAAAGTGTATTACAAATTGAAGTAAGAAGATATACTTTATCCTCTATTACTACGATTTCTTCAATTCTTCCAAACAGTAATAAATCATCAGCCCTTGTAACTGCTTTTTCAAGGATTACAAATAAACTTTTACGAAATTCAACTCCATTAACTTTTACAGACTTAGAATTGAGGACTACATCATCATCTGCATAATTCATTTCTCGAAGAAATTGTCGACTAAAAATATTCCTAACAAAACCCATTTTAGTGGATAATATCTCAAGCCGATTAATTTTAACATCATTGTTCCATTTAGAAGCTTGAATACATTGAGAAATTCGTATCAATGTTTTAGGTGCATTTTTAAAATTCTTGACATTTTGAGCCCTTTGTTTTAATTCATTGTGTTTACCTTCAAAACGTGAACACCAATAATTAACTAATGATCCAGACCAGGCGATACAATCTTTATAGTGGGTAAGGTGATGAAATTTGTTTATAAGATTTACGTGAGGAAATAAAAATATAAAGTAATTAATAAAATCTTTAATTAATTCATCTAAATATGGTAATAATGATGAGGGAATTCTAGGAGCAAATACAATTTCCATGACTCGTAATAAATATAAAATTAGTCTCATGTGGTTATCATCAGCAACAATCTTTTCTGCAAGTAAAAATGGAAGTGCTCGAGTAAGACACCACATTTGCATAGCCTTCTGACTGAGGGTATGTTCTTTTTTCGATAGCATTCCTTCTGTGAAATTTGCAGACGGTTTATTCTTAGCTTCTAAATAACCGTAATTAAACATTGAAATTTTACCATTTAAATAAGTGATATTAAATTTTTTCTGCACAGCTACATATTCGTAGAGCACTAATTTTACTATCATCGGACAAATACCACATAAAAAATCGTGCATGATATCGAATATTTTATTATTCGCTATATGGAAATATTTTAAATCATTTAAAATACATGGACCTTTAACTCCAGTTATAGTCTTTATTGCATCAGAAAAATTATTCCTCTGCAATAAATCTAAATGCTGATTGAATACATGTTCTGTGCGTTCCTCACGTTTCTTTAAAGATCCTGCATGTAAATCATTTCTGCTGTATGAACATAAACGACAGAATTTGTTTGCTGATGGAGATAAAAGATTAAATACTTCGTGAACTGCAAGACCATCACCACAGAAACTTTCTAAAGTAGCTCGCAGTATGAAATTTTCATTCCCGAAATTAAGTGTGATCCCTTCTTCGCTTTCTAATTTAGATAAATCTTGTACAAAAGGATTAAGAATTTTTGAAAAACCATATTTTACAACATCTGCGTGAGAGCAAAGTAAGAGAATATGTATACTATTAAGGTCCGAATTCATGTGAGGAGGTAAATTGGCAATTTGAAAATAGAACGCGCCTAATTTATGAACTCCGGTCTTAGATCCTAAAGGACTGACTATTTCTAATTCATCATAATATAGCCTCAATCGTATAACATGGTCGTATTGTTGTAAAAAAATGTGATTTTTAAAGCGTTCACCATCTCTAAATGAAGATAGTATACCATCAGAAGAAGCTTTCTCTTCAGCGATGGCTTTTCTAACGGCTGTGCTGGACAGTACTAATGTTAATACATCAATAATTGGAACGTACTGAAACGATTCAATGACCTGCCTTGGGACATAAGTACAGGTTTTTTTATCAAGAACAGTATCCATACGACGGCCTAAAATAATTTCTGTAGGTTCAATATAACCGTGATTATCAATCAACGATTGCACCTGTTGTTTATAGGTTTTTAAACCATCAAAAGGGTTATCTAATTCCATTATTTGATTAATATCCTGAAGAAGTGTATCATCAATCATTTCTCCTATTTTCAGTTTCTTTAGGACTTTTTTCTTCATAAAATTATTATAATATAATAGAAGTTGTTCCATTTCTTCAAAAATATTTGTTAATAAAGCACCAGTCACCGAAGGATAACTATGAAACCGAGCAGTCATTTTAATCACAAAAGATCGCATATCTAACGGTGCATCATTGTCTGTTTCCTCTAGGTTTTCTAAACCGACATCATGATGCTCTAGCATCGGTACATCATCCATGCCTCCCATTTCATGCATGTCATTATCTTCATTTTGAAGAGCATCATTGTTAGCGATGTTTACTGGAATCAGTGGCTGATCTGGTTGTGCCAAGTGATATTTTTGTATGTGTCTTCGTAAATTATAAAAATGTACAAAGTTTCGTTCGCAGCCATTTTGAGCACAAATAAAACCAGTGTCCGGTATTCCATTTGATATGGAAATATTATGATCATTGATAAAATGTTTTTGTAATTCATTTAAGCCGCCAAAAATAAATCTCTCACAGATAAAACATTTGAGTTGCTCCATTTTGAAAACCTATAATAATTGCTGCAAAATAAAATATTTATAACTGAACCGTATTTTTATAAAGGAACAGATTAAATTTCAAATCATTAATTTTATAAATTTGTATATGTGCTTTATTTTCAGAAGCATCTGTTAAGAGGTCTTAACTTCTTAGATAACCATTTTTAGTAAAAATATTTTATATACAAGTTACAAGTATCAGGGGAGTACTCATGCAAAATTTGAGGGACTTATTTCATTTCCATCACGAGATAGCGCATTTTACATGTAAAAATCCAGGTTTTATTGTTAATAATTTATTTTTGTATGGGCGTCTGCTTATGGCTACTTGCACTCGTATTTTGTGGATATCCTGGAGTACTTATGCTAAATTTCAGGGACTTCCTTCGTTTCCGACGCGAGATAGCGCATTTTACATGTAGGTATTATTGTTAATTATTTATTTTTTTATGGGCGTACCCTTACGACTACTTGCACTCACATTTTTTGGATATACTAGAGTACTCATGCAAAATTTGAGGGACTTATTTTATTTCCAATGTAAGATATCGCATTTTATAGTAAAAATGCATCTTATATTGTTAATATTTTGTTTATATATGCGCGTCCCCGTACAGCTATTTGCACACGTATTCTCTGAGTATAGCGGAATACTTATGCAAAAGTTGAGGAACTTATTTAATTTCCAAAGCGAGATAGAGCATCTAAGATGTAAAAGTGCAGATTTTATTCTTAATAATTTATTTATTTATAGGCATCGCCTTATGGCTATTTGCACACGTATTCTGTGGATACAGGGGAGTGCTTTTACAAAATTTGAGGAACTTATTTAATTTCCATCACGTGATATCGCATTTTACATGTTGAAATTCTGATTTTATTGTTAATAATTTATTTATTTGTGAGTGTCAACTTACGGCCACTTGCACACATATTCTGTGAATATACTAAAGTAGTCATACAAAATTTGAGGAACTTATTTAATTTTCAAAGCGAGATAGAACATTTAACATGTAAAAGTGCAGGTTTTATTGTTAATAATTTATTTATGGACGTCCCCTTACGGCTACTTGCACTCATATTCTGTGGATATATTGGAGTACGTACACTGAGAAAAAAATATATTTAATTCAAATAAATATATTTACTTGAAATCTATATATTTCAATCAAGTATATATTTACTTTATTACAATAAATTCAACTTAATGTAAGATAATATTTACTTGGATTTGGGGATTCAATTTATTTAAAAGATATTTTCTAAAATTAAATTTCAGTAATCTTGTGACAAAAATTTACTTTTTTAAAAATAACAAACAATTTACTTAAATGTAATAACTGCATTTTCTTGAAATAGGAAGTAAATTTCAAATAAATATTTATTAATTTTTAATATTTCAATTATTTAATGCAAAAACAGGATTATTTAATCAAAGAAATCTAATTAATTAAAAAAAAAAATAGAACAACAAACAAAGATTTACTGCGAAATACAAAATATTTTTTTGTTCCCATAAATATTTATTTGATTTGAATACTTAATTTATGTAAAAACATACTTTTAAATGACAAAACTTTTAGTAAATATTTAGTGAATTCAAGTATACATTTACTGAAATGTAGATTTTCAAAAACTTTTCAATAAAATTATTTATTTATTACTAAAAAATATACGAAAATCAACATACTGATTTCTTTTAAATTAAGTATTTATTTATAGTTTTTAATGAAACATTTACTTAAATTATATAAAATTTTAGTTTGTAAATAAAAAATATATTTATTTCAATTCGTAAAATATTCTTCTTAGTATCAGTGCATTAGTTAAAAAAATATTTAGTTAAATTAAATAAATTACTACTTTAAAATTAGAAATTATATTGATTTCAATACAATAAGTGACCTACTTAGATGTACTGAATCTATTTAAAAAATATTTTCTTCGTTTAAGCAAATATCTTAGTTTTAATCATCATGTATATATTTAGATCACATTTACTTAAACGAAACAATTTACTATAATTCAGTCTAAGAAATTAATATTTATATCCAATAAATGAAGAACTTTTTATCGATTAGTATAATTAAGAAGTATTTTTTTGAAATAAATAAATCATTTATTTGAAATAAAATATGTTCCTTTCAAACAAACAATTTTTTTATTATAAAAATATCTTTTAAATTAAAACATGTTCAAGATATACTTATAGAATTCAATCTTAAAATTATTAATTTAGTTTAAAAAGATATGTGCTTTAAAAAGCACGAATTTATTTTAAATTATTTTGATCAGAAAATAATTCATTTTCATTAATCAAAGAAGTAATTTATTTGAAATTATTCAATTTTTTCTCATGAATATGTGTTAGATAAATTTTTAATATACAGTAGAAAAACTGTTTTTCATAAGTATTATTAGATGTTAACATTTATTTATAATTAATATGTATTTAATATTGATGAAATATTAACACGATTCCTACTTTACCGGCAGGAAGATTTTCCTTTACTTTATTGCTTTATTAATATTTATTTTAACAATTTTTTCAAGATAATTTTTGACGATTTAGTTAAAATCATAACCGTAGTGTCGGTAAAGAAGAAATCGTATTATGATTTATTGTGCTTTTGAAATAAACATTTATTTCAATTAAATATATTATTTGTCTATTATGAATTATTAATTAATTAATAAAAAGTAATATTGAAATTGAATTAAAAGTATATTATGTAATTAATTAAGTAAATATCAAAGAAGTATATTGTTCAGTGAAACTTATATTTACTTGATTTCATTTTCCTCTTACAAATTATTTCATACATTTAAGCAAATATTTACTATCTTCAGAAAATTTTTATTTGATATAAGAACTATTTTCTTTACAATAAAAACTGCTTTTCTTTCATTAAAAAAATGTTTACTAGATTTTAATAAATATTTATTTAAATTCAAATTATTCATGGCATTAATAAGTATATATTTATTTGTTCTCATTAAATATTTTTTTTATATCAAATTACAGTTATGTAATTTAAACAAATATTTTTTTTAATAAAATTCTATTTTTTTCTTATTAATAAATAGTTTTTTTCATTGCATTAAAGGTTTTTTTACATTAAAGAAACATTATACTTTTATTTAAATAAATGTTTATTTAGTACTATTGAAGTAAATCATTTACTTGAATCAAGTAAAATTTGTTTGATATCAACAAATTTTTTTCTCAGTGTATGCAAAATTTGAAATAATTATTTCATTTCCAAGACGAGATATCGCATTTTACATGCAAAAATTCTAGTTTTATTGTTATAATTTAAATTATAAAAAATTATAAAATTTGTTTTCTACCTAAAGGTATGGTTATTAACAGAATGTTTATTTAACTAAACTTGGAACAAGGCCAATGAATTGGCAGCGATGTTTTCTAATCTCATAGGAGGTTTTTCTATAAATTAATTTGTTTCAAAGATATTTTATCTCTGCACATAATCTCAAGTTGATTAATTAATTTTTAGTGGAGGTGAAAATAATACATAAAATTTCAAATGAGACCAGTTTGACCAAAAGAAAAAGTAATCAACTCAACTGTATGTTAAACAAACGAAATAACTCAGACAAGCATTAAGAAAGAAATAGCTCGAACAGTTTTACACAATAGCTCCTCAATGCAGTTATCCCCTTTCTTAATACGCATCCGCGTTGAATTTTTTTTCTTTCTAGCTAATGAAATGAAATTTTATGATATTTCACCTGCAGCTGCATTAATAAACAATTATTTATTTTTAATTTGAATATTTTACTTCATTATTTGAAATAAAATATACTCCAATAAAATATTAACATAACTAAAATTTAGTTTTTTATCAGATCTATTTAAATATAATATTAACTTAAAATTTTATATTAAAGACAATTATTGTATATTAGTTAAAATTATGGGATCGACACTGCTTCAACTAAAAATTTATGAGATTTCACATATTATTTTCACTATGTAGTTTTAACTTTTTAATTTGTAGAAAAAATATTCGTACAACAAGTATCTAATTTTAAAATATTCCAGCTTTTATTATAATTATAAAAATATTAGTAATCATATCTTTTAGAAATTGCTTGTACGCACTTGCTCAATTTAATAAAAGTATTAGATTAGTTTACATCATAAAAATAACAACTACCAACTAAAACAAAACGTGAAATATTTCATTTAAAACTATATCAATTATTTACAGATGTGTATTATTTTGCTGTAATCGTATTAATATTATTAATAAATTTCTAAATAATTTACCACGACTGCAAATAGCTTAAGTGATAGCATTACATTTGTTATGCAAAAATATATTTCATTCATCATTAATAATGAACAGTTATAAAACAATGATGTTATCACTTATATGAAACAGTAATTTTTATATTAGATAAAAAGACTAGAAAGGTTGTGGAAAATTATAAAAGTATTGAGTTACATGATTAATAAAAATAAGAACAAGAGTGCTATTAATATCTATAGCACTATAATAATATTATACTAATTATTATTTATATATATTATATATTTACATTATTTATTTATCTATATTATTTATTTTATACTAATATAATTTAAAGTAAAAGATGTAGTTTCAATATGTTGTATAAAAATAATAAACAGTATTTATGAAAATTTTATAAAATGTCATTTATACCTCTACAAATAAAAAAAACTTTAAAATTCTTCTTGTCAAGTTCATGAATATCAGTAGAATGTATTTACCAATGAATGCCACAATAACAGTAATATACAATACTACAAATATTACTGTAATATAGAATTTTAGTGATATCTATATATAGTGATGTATGACATTGAAAGGTATTGCATGTAACATAAATAAGTTTTACAAAAATAGTAATAGATGTAAATAAAAGAAATTCCAAATTCTTATTTATAGCATTTAAAAAATAAAAAGTTAATTATTCATCTTTTTAAGTTTATGAACATCATGTAATATATATATTTGAGTATCGTTTAGAAGCAAAAATACCAATAATATCCTGAACTCTATTTGAATCACTGTAATAAAGAATATTGATATACTATAAATGACTCATGACAATAATGACAATAAAAAGTATTGTGTATATGACATTAATATATTCTAAAGAAGTAGTAATAAATGTTTATAAAAGGTATTCAAAATTCTTATTTACAGCGTTTAAAGAATAAAAAGTTACTAATTCTTCACTTTAAGTTCAACAACATTATGTAAAACGTATGTATTTAAGTATTCGTTCATTTATATAGATCCTAATAAGAAATAGCACACGCATCCCCGCCGGCAGGTTACGTTGCAAAAACGTTATCACCACCGACATTTCCTAACTTTCCGACGAATCGGCGCAACCGAAATAATCGTTGTGGTAACGTTGCCGCACCCGGTAAAATGTCCGCTTTTGTTTGACGCAAAACGTTGTCCTAACGTTATTTAGATTAGTTGCCGATACGTTGTCCCAACATTGACGCACCGATTGGAGCCTCTATCGCAGCGGGGAATTGAAAACAGTTACACAACAGTTGGGCAACGTTGCCTCAACGATAGGCCACTTTATGTTTAACGG
>JAYJLV010067295.1:0-16278 GCA_036873485.1 Torymus texanus
TCAAGGAGTCTGATAATGGAAGTCTGAGTACTATGATTTTTTCTATAGGCAGACTGATATTTATCAAAAAGTTTGTGAGGATTTATATAAAATTTATAATAGTTTACAATGTTTTTATAAAAACTTACTTTCACTGAAAAATTATAAAAGCTCAAATAATGACAATTCGATACCCAGAATCCCTTAAACTGGAAATCATGCAGCACACTGAATTCACGGAATCGATAGCAATAAAAATAAATTATTATATATAATAAATACCAAGATAAATAATGAGTCATTGAAACGGGGGGCGCGAGAGCGTCTCGACGTAAACGGAAGCGTTCTTCGTAATAACGTCACGTGCTCGTATTCTTTCCTCAGAAATTCTTCGTCTCCGTGTTTTAATTAACGCTCCCGGTGACCGGCTCGCCTTCTCGCAGTATCGCTTCAAACCGACTTTATATAAATGCCGGAACTATATCTACCTTGCATTCCGTATTGCTTTTCACGTGTTAACAGAGGCAGCAGTAGTGCAATAGCAAGCAAGATGTTTCGCTGGTTGGCGCTCGTCGCCCTCGTCTTCGTCGGCGCGTCTCAAGCTTACGAAGACGACGTGTCTCCGAAGGTAGTGAGCAAAAACGTGAAATGGACTGGTGGTAATTCCATCGATTGGCCAAGTACTCTGACGAAGCAGCTGTATAAGTCCAATGGAAAGTTCATTAGCAAGAACATGCTGGCGACGAGGGTTGCTGTGTACAACGATAACGCATTCGTGGCTTTACCAAGGTAGATAGATTTAACGCGATGTTGCATTAAATGATGACACTGAGCATTTGCAATGTTTATTGGTTAGTTTCGTACCGTAACTTCTTCATCTTCATTCATTTGCATGGGGCTTTTAGGTTCAAGCCTAGCATACCATTCACATTGGGCAAAGTGAATCTCAAAAGTAAGAATTGCGAAGCTGAACTGACGCCCTTTCCTTGCTGGTCAATTCAGGAAGAAGGTAATTGTGCTTCACTACAGAGTGCAGTTGATCTTTTCCTTGATACGTACGATATTCTTTGGGTACTGGATACTGGTATTGTTAATTCTCTTAACGAGCCGATTCGTCGCTGCCCTCCCAAAGTAGTCGCCTTCAACGTCAAGACTGGAAAGGTATACCCTACAGAGTAACAATATATTGAAATCATTATTTTCTTTACCATCTACAGTACTAATCCATGTAATTTCAGCTGGTGAAAACGGTGGATCTCAGTCCTCTAACGGCGACAAGCTCTCGCCTCCAGTACGTCGTTGCCGACTACGCGAGTAACGGTCACGTGTTCATCTACATTGCCGATGCAGCTAATCGCGCGATCCTCGTGTTCGACGTAACCTCCGGTCGTGGCTACCGCGTCGTCCTGCCCAAGGCTGTAACACTCGGTTGTACACGTCGCGATGTCCTTACCCTTGCCCTCATCCGCCGTCCCGATGGCACTAACAATCTCGTGTTCTCCTACTTCAGTGGCAAGAACCTCTTTTCCATCAAGACATCTTACTTGCAAAGCGGCTTGGCTAACGGCAAAGTCACAGACATCGGGCCCAAACGCGGCAAGTTCGTCTTTCTCGGTACAGACAACGGTAGTGCGATATTCTTCAGACGGGAGGGAGAGTCTGATATCTACAGATGGGATCTTGAGAGCTGCTCATCGAAGCACAGCATTCACAGGGTATACAGGGGCAAGAAGTGCGAGCTGCCTACACATGTGGTACCGGATTACAAGAGGGGCCGCATGCGTGTCCTTGAGTCCAATTTTCCGGACTACTTTCAGGACACGGTTGGGTGTGGAGCTAATCATGCCCTCACGATCCTCTAAATCTTTCCTTCATTTACTTTATTTTAGCGCCATGATCATTGGCCTTTTAATTAGCACGACAGCTGTGATAAATTATCATCATCGGAATTATAAGCAACTTGCTTTACGATAATTCGATTTATAGTTAGACGTACACTGACAACGTGACTATTTTATTTTAGAATCATAGATTGGCTCAAAGTGTAGAATATTTAAATTTATTCAATTTCAACCAGAGGTATAGTCTTGATGTAGAATATTCCACCTTGTAAGAGGAATGTGTAAGAAAAATTAAAAGCAGTGCTGATAAAATTATCATACTGTTTTGTAATGCTACTACAAACTGTAAAGACCCAAAAATACCATAATTTACAAGAGATTTCATCCCAAGAGAAATATATGTAATTTCATTTAAAATGTGGTAATTGTTTAGAACTTTTGTAGTTTTTATAAAATATAGTATTATAATTTTTGCAAAACCGTTGCAATTTTTACTGAGCATTCGTATCACGAGGAGAGTTTTTATCATTGAATTATGAATTTGAGTAAAAATTTGAGGTATATTTTAAAAAAACATTAGTAGTCTGTTGCTAGTTTGTAGCTTTAGGAACTTGAAATTAAAATTATTATGAAGAAAATAAAAGAAGAGAGATCAAATTTTTATCCGTCTTGGAAATTATAAGAGTAAGTTTTTGAAAAATTATGATAGAGTTTTAAAGTGAACAACAATAATGCACTGATAAATTTCTAATGATTACAGTTCCAGCGGTATATATTTTTTCGTTTATTTTTATTATTTAATTAAAATTATCAATTATAATATATAATTATCACTGCTTGATGAATATGCGATTTTTTTAAGTTAAATGATTTACAGTTTCAATACTTTCTCAGAATGAAACTAAAAATGGCCATAATTTGAGTTTATCGCAGTCGTGTTAGGGCGTATTATTACGATTTTTTTAAATACTTTAATGTATAAAAGAACGTCATAACGTTGAGCCACATTTATTATTCGAACGTAAAATACTTTTCTAGGCAGTGTACGTTAATATTGATAGTTCGTAAAAACTGTTGTTTGTCCAAATTCTTTTAATTTTAATTCTAACACTTTGCAGATTTTCTTTTTCGAAGTAATTGTCATTACTAATTACCGAAAAAGTATAAAAATTTTGTAAATCATTGCAATTTCATAATTACTTTAATCACTGTATTTTTAGATATATTTCTGTAATAATTTAAGACAAAACATTAATTACGCATGGATTTGCGGATTCAATTTTTTATATAAAAGACTGATATAGATAAAAAGAAGATTGGAATTTAACGAAGCTGCTTTGTAATTAACAAATTGAGTAAAACTTTTGGTGATCATTAGATTATAATTATAAGTAATAACGGAAATGTTATTATTACTCAATCAAGCTTCGTTGTTATATGCTATATCTTTTTCGTAAAACTGCCATATATTTCATTATTATGTTAATACATTTTTAAATTGAACTAGAAAGTTACATTCCTGTTTAATTTAACAAAAATAAACTTTTCCGAAAACCTACTCTTGCATTCTTATTTCTTACATAAAACTATCCCCATTAGAATGTCAGAACATGTGTCTTTCTCTTAACCAAAAAAAATCGCACTTTATAAAATCGAGTTCAGAAGAATTTCAATAATAACATATATTGGCCATGAACGTATCGGGCCCCGTCAGAGTAGCACCTTATAATTTGGTTACACATAATAGTAAGTTATGCAATAAAAAAGAATATAGACGCGATTGTAGAAAAAGGTTTCGCAACTAACTTGTCTAGACAATTTTTTCCACCCAATAAATCTGAGGCTAAAAAATTAAAAAATACATCTCAGGACCTCATGAACTTCTGAATATTTCTTTTTGCAATTATCCTCCCCGATCAGTTTACGATCCATCCTTTTTTTCCTCATTCTTGTCTACCGACGAATTTTCCGTCAATCTAGGGACTTTTGCCGGGTACTACGCGAGCTGACCAATGCTGCTACCTTTAGTACCGGAAATTTTTTAAACAAACAATGATGAGTGAGTGGAATTTAGCGCAGATATATACAGTCGGAGAAAGAAAGAGTCCGCATATACTGACTCAGCGATACTCAGGTCTTTAGGCCATGGCGGCGGCGAGGTAAGTATGCGCGCGCCCGGGTGAAAAGTGGTCGCGTGTGCGTACGTGCGCGCAGCCGTTGTTATTACGACACACACATATACTTATTGTAGACGACGACGACAAAAAAAAAAGTTGAGCGAGGGCGATGCGGTAACTTGGGATTAAAATCGAATCAAAATTAGATCAATAACGCGATGAAATTCATGCAGCCGTCGTGTATGTGGACGTCGCTGACGGCGAAAATTAATGACCTTATATTATACTTTTCTATAAACTTTTTGAAAAGCTGTTAATTAACGGAAATTCAATTAACTGATTGTAGGCTGAAAAAGTGTTTATTCTTGCAAAAAATGGATTTTGTTTATCTAAAAAGAAAATTAAATACATGTTTTAGGTAGTTTTAAAAAATATCTTTCAAATTGCGCTTAAATTTGTAGAAAAATATTTTATGTTATGGTTATAGCTGTTGCTAATAGCCCTATTATTGTCATAAAAATTACAATAATTAAGATACTCAGCGTCAACGTACGCAATTATTTTGACACTTTCTCTTCCTAGTTTTAAATAAACTTCGATTCTAGATTTTGCAAGTGCAACATCTATAAAATCGAGACCTGATCATTTTGTTTACGACGTCATAAAAAGTTCGTGACTGTTCCAGCAAATTTTGCACCCTCATTTGCTATTTTTACGTTAATATACGTCGAACGTAAACATTTCTTTACTAATATTAACATCTTTCAGAGTAATGAACATTCATTTTTTTTTTTACTAAATACGCATGCATGTATATATAAAACGCTTATTATGTATGGTCTACATGTAACGCGACAACAAAGACAACCTTTCTAATTAACAATTATACGGTGGAAGACCATAAAGCTGTGATCCATTAAAAGTAATGAACTTGTTACACACGATAACAGCTAGTTTAGAAGAACGTCGTAAATGTGTGTATAATGTTGCATAGCTTAATGAGCATAGGAACAAGAAATGAATAATACAGCAGATGTAGATTCTGCATAACGTGTAGTATACAAAAATATCAGATCGAATTTTTAATCAATATAGACACAAATTTCGATAAAATTAACCAAGGCATAATATTCAGATATAAGAACTTAATTAAAATGAAATACTGCACCTTAAATTCAAATTTTTCATTTCATATTTTCAGAATAAAGGCCTATCATTTACAATCATTAAACCGAGTCACAATAAACATTCTACACCGAGAATTGCGAAACGGAGCTGATTTATCGAGGCAGAGTTAGTTTATAAAATAATGGAGACACTTATCAACAAACATTTGTATATATTAAAAATTTTAAAATGCCCACTATACAACATACACACCATTAATCTTCGAAAACAGCCGTGTTCGAACTTGTGCTTATATGCGCATAGATCCTTTTCAATCGACCGCCTTTTTCGCACTCTTTAATCCTATACCCAAGCTCGCATTTACCTCTTTAGTTTGCAGTACATTTGCACTTAATCCGGGCATACACGCAGTCTCTCTCTCTCTCTCTCTCTCTCTCACTCTCTTTTCCGCTTTATCGTATAGAGAGCGAATGAAACCGCACTGGCGTTTTCCGTCTAGCCTTATGGTATAATACCAGGCGCAGCGCGTATAATTGCCCCTTGCACGCGAACTGTTGTTGCGCCTCGATTATCCCATGGATATATAAGTACATATATACAAGCCGAGGAGCTACGCGCTTGCCTATCAAACAAATTCGCTGTTATCGATAACAAAGAGATATAGGGACAAGGCGCGTTGTGGGCACGGCTCTTTATATATATATATATATATTGAGGAAAAAAGGAGAAGGAGTAGGGCGTGTGTATGTGTGTGGGTTTATATATATGTAAATATACACGTGCTGCCGACTACTGCGACCGTAACACAAGAAACAAATAGCGACAACGCGCAGACTTTCAACGAGTGCAATCGCACGGCGTGCGCGCGAGGTTTATTATTAGCCACGCGTTGCTTATATATCCCTATGAGTAATTCTTGTTCAATTTCAAATAGGTATGCTACGTTGCTACGTACTCGTATCGTTAAAAGCTCGGACGGAATTCGCTCTTGCACTTGTTCGGGCATTTCACTGTCCAAAAAGTGAAAATAGCATGGTCAGCGAATTGTCGGTTATATCATTCAGGTCATTTCGTATTCTAATGTAAGCATATGTGCAAATTCTTATTTCCGATTGAAAAGTATATACTTATGGAAAAACTATCATGGTAGTTACGTCCGAAAGTGTAGCTTGTATTATGTAATCAAGCATATGATTTTAAAGACAAACATAATTTCCTCAAGTGTAGATTGTATACTGCGCAAATATCCTTACCATGTCTTTTGTACTTAGAGAATGTCTCCGAGTGAGTGCTAATGTCATAAGTATGTGTAGAATGTCATTTTTGTCCAGTCCAGTGTCGTATCTGTCATACAATACATGCAAATGCTTATTAATATCAATTGATGTATTTTTTTTTTTTTAATCATTTAATCGTACAAGTATCAAGTGAACATTATAAAAAACAAAATCTACATGTACTAACGAGTACTAAGGTCCAAAAAGAGTAAAAGACACCGCGTAACATGTCCGTTGTTCTGTAATGAGATTGAGCAACCCGATTTTTAATGAGAGCGATTATCCTAATTAAGCAAACCGCCAACCGATCAATGGACGTTTTAAAAACACGCGTATACAACACTCATAACCGACAAAACTATGTCTTCCTGAAAATGCAGCCATAGAGGTTTCATAATCCGGTATCGAATATTGTTCTCTCGCACTGGCGTATATATACGTACGGCCTCGATGATCAGAATCGAGAAAGTCACGTATTCCGTTACAAGGTTCGCCCGGACATTAGCTCATGTGAATTCGACGCTTGGGATCTGCCATACTATACGACACAAGAGATACGCGCTCGCGTTACGTACGTTACTCAACGTTACGCCCGTTTACCATACATCTTGTACACTAATATCTATATACTCATGTATATGGGGAAATGCAAATCAACGACAAATCTGTACGTATAATATTCTTCGTTATTTCCTCCTTTAATTTACCGCATTGTGATTTATGACGCGGGTTATTATGTTCGCGCGATGAAAGTGTATACAAAAAAACGCGCGCGCGCGGAGTTATTAGGAATTCATCGCTAATAGCGAATTAGCCACAAGAACTCGGCTATTAGTCCCTCGACGGGATTCGTGAAATTGTTTCGGATTTATGAAGTCCGAGTACGTGTACACTTGAATGATGGCAATGCGGCTGTCGTATACGCACTTCATGAGGGTACATATATACCATACGTCGTTAAGTAATTGGCTGTATAGATTTGCAGTATATATAGTACTGTAGCGCACGCGCCTATTTGGGTTACGTAAGGTAAGCAGGGCGGGCCGCCGCATAGGTTTTAGGAGTTTTGCAGAAAGTGCCGCGGACCATAATGCAAAACGTATACTGTATATAAGGTTATATAGGCAGTGTGTGCATATTTTGCGATTACCCGGCGAGATACTTGCCTCGCGGGCGTGTCCCGTGACCATTTTTTCCTGGCCTCGAATTAAGGAGATCTCGCTGTAGAGTCGTTGGTACAATCTATAACAAAAATCGCTTGTTATTTGGGTTTACAAACATGAATTGTAGTTGTTTGTTTATATGCGATTGTGCGTATGCGATGTCAGCTCGAGATATTCTAAATAATAAGTATCCACGCGTGACTGTTTAATAATAGTTTTCAAAATGAAATATACTTGACGTCTAATAAACGTTGCACAGAGATTATATAATATGATTTTATTGCCACATATAATATCAGTAAATTTATGTAAGTGTCTATTGTACTAACGCTCGATAATGGATCATCGAAAATTCTGTAATAACACCCACTACACGATTTATATTAGCACATATATATACATACATTGTACAACATATAGCATATAGAGTTGATCGTGAAAACAGAAGTTATCATAAATATTGTTTTTGCGGCAGACTGTAATACGCCGCCCTATCCGCGGTAAAGCAAGTCCCGAGCTCGCGTGCGCATAACATTTTTTCCACTTTTTCTATTATATAGCTCAACTTTCCGAAAATCGCCTAACGGGACGACTCCCCGTGCGCCACAGCGTGATATACCAGCTCCACCCGTCCGCCGCTTATGCGCGCGCGTAAGTATACTTATATGCATCTGCTGAGTGTACAACGCACACGTCAATGACGAAACGATCGGGTTTTGTGTGCGTTCGGCAAGCCGTGACGCGACCTGCGCTGTCTATACTACTATAATGATTGCTGGAGAGAGCGAGAGAGAAAGAAAGAGATATAGTGTAAGAGTACAGTGTGCCACGCGGGTCGGGCCATAAATTGAGAAGGGCGCGGCAGCGACAACAACGTGTGCGTGCATGCCTGCGAGGTGAAAACTCGAAAAGCTCAGTCGAGAGGTATTATTGCCTGCAGGCGACGAAAAGCGTACTTCGGGGTTTATGTCTATGTGCCTGTGGTAAGACTGATGAATTATGTATTCTAACGCATGCGCGCAGCCTCTTTGTTATCATTTTGGTAGCAACGCGCACGATTGCACATGAATCGAAGATATACAGAGGCACATGGTTGGTAATTTATATAGACGTTTTATTTCTATTGTCCTTTGGTGTATATATAATACAATAGAAAGTTTAATTTGGCGGAAAAAATCGGGGAAAACTTACACCAAATAGTTTAATCGTGAATTATGTATGAGCGCGCGTACACGATTAACGCTGTCACCGCGAAGTTGTAATTCGTTGCCGGATAATGCACCTGCACTGCATACGATCGCGTTTGTGCTCGCGCTACTCGTGTTTAAAATAGAAATGTAATAGGTTCTTGCAAGGAATGTTGGAGGAAAATGTGCGAAGCTAGTTTTTCTTTTTTACAGTCGCGCAGATGGCCGTTTGAAAGGAAAGTTGTAGGCAGACGCGAAATAAAAAAAAAACGTCGTCAATTAAGCTTGTATAAGACGGGAAATTTTTTAAAGTTTTTCGAGTTTAACGACGATTGGAGTTTAGTAAACGAACTGTAATTCCATAATAAATTACACGCTATTATAATTCCGCGTGCGTGTGCGAGAGAATTGCTTATACGATCGATAACGATCGACGCATTATATTATGCGGAAAGTTCGCGTGTGTCGTTTAGTTGCAAAATGTGAAAATTTCAATCGGCGTTGTACTTTGATTGTAGCAGTATAGTTATAAGGACGGAAAAGTTGCGTGAGCTTTTTAGAAATTGAAAAACTATTCGAGATTTCCAGCCTTTCCAGTCTAATTATGTGCCTAGCGTGTCTTGATGTAACTGGATGATCAAAAGGAAGTGCTTGCGTAGAAAATACTTTCGCACCGCCCATTTTGCACTTAATCAAGAGGGTGATTGACTTTCTTCGGAGAATATATATAAAATTTCTGACGAAATAGAACCGCAAGCGTGCGTGTAATAAAGTAACGTAATGAATGATAATGGATTAGTAGGCAACTGATAAAAATTAAAAGTAAAATCGAAATATGCAAGAGATTTAACGTTTAGACATTGAATTAAATGCGTCACGGATGTGGTAAAAAAATCGTGTACATATATAGCACGAAATAATTTTGCAATTTTAAATTAATCACAAAGAAAAGGTATAATTTAACTTCCATTTTCAGGCATGGCCGTAACGTGATCTAAAAAAGGAACCCTGTTTAACTACCCGAGCTATTAACCACAGGATTTTTTCTTAATGTAATCACGCTTAAATTACTTGGCAGTTAGAATTTGTATCGGGCAATCAGAGTAGTTATCCAGAAAATGTTTTTCTAAATTAGAAAGATCTAGATTTTCGGTATCTATGCAACGATAAAGCTCATTAGCGATATCAACGAATCAATAAGCTATGTAAAAGGCTCGGCTATATTGCAACATTGCGCATATAATTTACGGCATCTTCTCTCCATTTCAATGAAACAATCATTGCAATCCATCACGTACTATAATACCACTTACTGAAACAACTCCAACTATTTGAAGGAAAAAAAAAACATTCTCATACATCACGAAAGTTCCGCGACCCAAGTAGACCTCCTCTGCTTTCATTGAACTCACTCACTCTAACGTCCCGACAAAATAAGCTCATCCGTATGGCACAAAAGCGCTAGACTAAAGCCTAAAGCCCGCCGTGTTCCCATGGCCAATGACCGATCGACAATACGAGTCGTGGAGGCGTGGTCTCTCTCTCTCTCTCTCTCTCTCTTTCTTTCTTGCGTAGGTATATGTGTGTAACAGTTCCGGGGCCTTTCCAACTCTCAGCCAGGCGAGCCCCCAAGGTCGCGCGTGCACGTGTGGATGTGTATATACTATATCTGTGTGTGTAACGTACTCGCGGGGTTTATTATTACCGTACGTGTGTATATATGTGCGCGCCCCCGCGTATAGTGATAATCAACGTCGCGCGCCTAATCGCTGCCAATTTATCCGGTAATAATACATTGTTTTAGCGCGTTGTGTGTGAGGCGTTTCCTTTTTTTTTATTTTATTTTAAGTAGTTGAAAGGTGACGGTGACGTGTTGCATTTCGCAATGAGGATTGAGGCGCGATCGAGGTTACGCCAAATCCAATCTAACGCCATTCATCGGTTTACATGTATATAGTAGATGCCTTACCTCTTTATTATATATATATATATATATAATATGATTATATCAATGATAGTTGTATAGTGTAGACTGTTATTACTTATAAACTACATCAATTTCAAATTTAATATACGCTATTAGGAAAAAAAAGTTGTACACATCTCTTATCGCAATTACAATCGTTCAATTATAATTTATGAATTAGTTATTAATAGATATATAAAGTAGGTATTAGTTATTAGAAAAACGATCATTGAAAAATAAAGTATTACTAGGTGGAAATTTGTATTTTTAGTTACGAAATGAGTTTTAAATCATCTACGATGAAAAACATTGTTGCAGCATAACATCGATGAAAATCTTTTCATATTTGCGAATATTTTAAGAGAATGATGGAATGTGGCTACTTAACCCAGACCTTCGAGTTTTTGTGAATTATCTATATTGATCTAGGAATTTATATTTTTATTATGAGAATCACCGTTTCCGGGGTGTCGAAAGACCGTAAATCAAGAGCTAAATTGAACTATATACGTTCCTTTCCAACAAGAACAGCGTCCGCGAGACTTATTTGAAGGATAGAATTCGAAGGATGCAAGGGTCGTTTCATTTGAAAGTTTGCATGACTATTATTTTTGAGGCCCGACCTACGTAATCTATTCGACCCAGTATCATACAGAATCAGATATATACTACCTATACTACTATTATTATTGAACACAACAAAGCTCCAATAATTCATCTTACAAAATCGAATAAATAAATTCACAAATATAGTGGCCCGCGTGTACTAATTAAGATAACCATCCTCCCGGGAAACAGCGCGGCTAATACTCGCTTATTACTTTATTTATTATTGGTCTCACCTCCAGAAAATCATATTGCATCCGCGATTACGCAGCCACCGCCGACTGGCGTGAAAATAATAATTAATCGCTAGGCTAGCTTTTACACGGGAAAATCCCATTCTTCGGTTTTCCATGTGTGAGAAACGGAAATTGCGCTACTGCTGTGCCAGTCTTTTCGTATATACGTGTAGACTCGTAGTCGGTTGCTTTATACGCGACGTATTATAATGAAAATATATACATCGCGTGTGCATTATAACTCGCACACAGTATGAAAAGCAAGCCGCGAATTAGCTGATTTATAATGCGTCAATATACGCGGTCATTATCGAAAGGCGCTTTTTTCATCCTGTCCATATATACATACAACGTAGTCCTCAAAAAACGAACGTGTAATTATGCGCGAGTATACGTTATACAGGACAAAATCTACGTCGTACTTCTATACCGGGTTTGATCGCGGTAACGTTCGATTCGATCGCTCGTTACGCGACGCTCGGCAGAAAGTCTATATGTATATACAGTGAAGTATATACATATATATGTGTCAAGGGGAAAAAAATATATATATACGGACAATCGCACTTGCTTGCCGTGTGAGTATATCCGATTATGTTAACATTTAATTCGCGTGGCGATTTATGGCACGCCGGCGTTGTCTTTGCCGTTTCTTTTGTAACGAAAAAAATAATGGTTGTATGTGTATGGCATATATAGAGACGGTTTGTATCTAACGTACAGTAACACGGGGTGAAAATGGTATAAGAAGTCGATTGAATTTGTCGCCTATTAATGTTTCGCGAGTCATATCAGCAGATTAACGTTATTTATTGATGCTTAAATCATATTCAATATAAGTATATCCATGGGATATACTGCGTATATCGCAGTGAATATATTTTATTCGTTTCTCTTTCCCTTTCTAGGTTTCATATTATTATCATATGCACGAGAAAATTGTAGTTTATTACAGTGGAGGCTATATATTAAGTTTTTTCAATATAAACGATTATCGAGGCGAAAGTATATAAGTTTTCAATGGCAAGGCAATTATTATATATGAATTATAATTTTAATTCATTTTTCGTAACGGATATATACTTGTTCACATTTTATTTATTTTAATAAGTTTTATATGAAAATAATAAGAATAAATTTCTCAAGTTTGTTTAATCATTTTTTGGTAGGCAAAGCAAACATATTAATTTATTCAGCTATACAAATTATATAAATCATTAAAAAGATGAAACTTCGTTCTATTATACAACGATGTTAATCCGTTATATATTTTATGTATCTTAATTCGAAAAATATGCATCGTATTACCCAGGAAAGGCTATTTAAAATTCAGCATGAAAATGTTATATAAAATAATTTCAGTATATACAAAATAACTCGGAACTAAACGTGTATATATATACGTTTTTTAAAAATATTTTTTAAACGGTAGAAATTTCTCTCGAAAAATCTGAAGGAAGTCCACCGTGAATTACTTATGATCACTTGTACTTGCGGAAGTATAAATAAATTACCGTTTTTAAACCGTATACAAGAGAAGAATTATATATTATTCTTACTGTGCATGCGCGTCTCGAACGTATTCTCTCGTATATATGCAAAGCAGCAAATAATTTTTTCCACAGTGTACCCAAGAAACAACATCGACAATGGAATTCGAAAACAACGGCATCTTTATATATATATATATATATATATATATATATATATATATATTAAAATTTCAAGAAAGATCAAAACAATAAGAAATCTCTTACACACACAATTGCCTTTCGACTTATAAAATACCTCGGCAAATCGCACACCGCGTGAACCAGCGCGAACCCTCTTGTACACATTACATAACAAACTGCCGCGTATCGAAGGGTGCGCTCTATACTGTCGCAAGCACAAAGAAATCGGCCGCTGCCAATAACAGCTTTGCGAAAAATCTACCACAATAAGTACTCTAGACTTCAAGACGTGCCATCGAAGACATAAAACTAGAGAGAGAAAGAGAGTATAAGTATATAGATATCTGCTATAAAGGCGCGTACTTTCGAAAGGTCGATCGGTCCATCGTTCTGCATAGGGCCAGGCCTCTTGCTTAGCTCCAGGTATATATTATACACGTTCAACGTGAGATAGGCATAGGTGATTAGCGCACTCTCTCTCTCTCTCTCTCTCTCTCTTTCCCCCGTGGGAGTGTCCCGGCATTCGCGCTCTCGGTCGTTACACAATGCTCCGCGCAGCACAGCCCATTTGATCGCGCGCGCAAGCGGCTCTCCTCCCTGCGCGGGCGCGCGCGCGCGCGTTGCTCTTAGGGGGATAGGTAGGTATACATGCGCGCGAGAACAGCGGCTAGAAAATTGGATCAGCCTGGCGGCGCAGTCAGTGGTACTTGGAGAACGTCGGCGAGCACACACATATACGCGGTAGCGCGCACATTACCTAGGCTGTCACGGAAAAAAGTGCCGTTGGACCTGCACGTATACTACTTGTGTGTTGTTGGTTGCGTGAGGTTTTTCCGAAGTTTTTTTTTGGAGTACGCGTGTTACTGTTTCTTCGAAGATTGGAGATTCTTACTTTTTTTTTAATTCAACGGTTGGGAATCCGTGGTTTGGCAAGATGGGGTGAGTGCATTTTGTCTGTTTGATGTGGAGTTCGACGGTAATAGTGTGAAGTGATGGTTTTGAGTGATCGTTTTTTTTTTATGTACAGTGGTTCTATTATGCGTGAACAATTTTTTTTCTACACTTTTGTTTGTTTAACCCTTGTTGAACGTGCTTCGGTAGTATAAGACTCGCTGTTATTCGAACAACAATACAAGTCGTGTATAACATTGTTGAACAATTTTTACGCGTGCTTAGAAACAGGTTTTGTACTTTCATTTTCTCACTGCTAATGAAATCCCTGCGACAAAGATTAATTGCAAAAGCTAGCTTTTATTTTACTTTTAATAATAGTATATTGCAATTTTAATTTTTTTTTTAGTATTAAAATTTTTTAAACATTGGCCAATTTTGTTGCATTATTTCATAAAGTTATTTTTTCAAAAATCATATGACTTTCTAATTCTTAGCAGCAATATTACTCGCGGTACGGAGATCAGGTTTCTTCATATTAAAAAAATAAAGTGTTGATAATAAACTATGCGAGTTTTAAAACGAACTATTTCACAGTGTATTCCATTCTGACATAACTATCACAATGCAGTATGCCTATCATATTTTATAAACTTTTCTGCACTGTAATCCCGTTTATATCATACCCTTAAAAGTCAATACCGCATATGTACAAAACAACGCAACTATTAGACTTAAACTTCTCTACCTCTATTTCCTTAAAAAACAATCAACAAGCCCCTGGCTCTTCACGGTTATTTAACTCCACCTAGACGAAATCCGGCGGACGGACCGAATGAATTGAATAACCGCGCGCGCGCGTCAATGAGAAAGGAAAACACAATCATCCGCCACGCTGCATATATATCTTTAGTTTCACGAGCGCGTTCTTATCCGATCCATAATTCGATAGAAAAAACGCGCGATTTCATGCTTTACCGCAACCTCCGTCAAGGCTATGCCGAATGCTGCTGCCTGCTGCTGCTGCTACTACGAGCGCGTGAAAGTCCCTGACTTTGCGCGCAGTCGCAACATCATAAATGTGTCGCGTGCACGCCTGTCCTGACTAATTGCGCAAATTATACCCGCCCCGTTAATTTATGCGAGCTCTAGGTGTCCACTCTTGTTTACATTCCGTTTTCGACAACTTGAATTTGTAATGTGAACGGTATTCATTTAGTTAATGCGATCTAATTATCTTTAGGGGTGATTAACACTCGGCACTTATTGGTAATACGAATGTGTGTTATTAAATCATTGGGTGATGGGAATTCAATTTTGCATGAAAAATTCTCTTTTCAATTTAATCGGTAGTTTAATTGATTACCTAATTTACAGTGCAGCAATGTTAATTGAAATTCCACTAATCGAACTACTAATCACATTAGTTCAAAAATAATGATTCTATTTAAAAAGAGTTTTTTTGAATTTGCTGCACATTAGTAGAAAAGGAATTTTCTGCTTGACAAATCGTAGTAAAAGATCCGATTACCCGGAAAAGGCTTGTACTAATGATCATTACAGGGAGTATTGATTGTTCGATTGTCACTGTAGCCCATTGTACGGTAAATGCGACTGACCATTCATTTCAGCTTAACTTGTAATCATTTACATTTCCATTGCTAAAATTTAATTCAATCAAAAAAAATTTCTTTACATGTTATACTCAGTATTTTATACAAATGTTTATGTATGCGCGTTTTCTCCTTTATAATTAAGTGATAATTAATATAGGTTAAAATACTTAAATTCTACGGTACTGATTATTCATCATAAGTGTTATAGATACTGGAGTATAATAAAAGTAAAAAAGATATTCGAAAATTTATGAATACGTTTAACAATGAATTGTTACCACAAAAAAATCAAGTTTATAGTTTTTGCAGAAACCATGCGCAATTAGCACAATTTTTTATAGATAAACGTTTTGAACAAAAAAATCTGCTTATGCGACTTTCAAGTATACACGGTACGTCAATTAAACTGTGGCTAATAATTAAGTGTTTCATGCTCGATGAACTCTAAAACATGTGTAACTTGGCCCACAATTATAAAACCAGCCAGCGCCAGTATAATAACATAATAACCCAGACCAGTGGCACCGTTTACACACCACGCAACCCCTGATAAATCACGTTGCAAAAACTATACAGTATCGCCGATGAGGAATTTTTT
>JAYJLV010067306.1:0-78956 GCA_036873485.1 Torymus texanus
CGATTTCCGGTATCAAAAAGGGGGTTTCCATTTGAAAAAAAAGTTGACCTTGAAATGACCTTGAAGGTCATCCCTAAAGTCAAAAGAAGGTTCACCATCGCATTCCTCGTTAAAAATTACTAAAGAAATAATCTTCACCTTTGTCCAAAATATCTTACCTAAAAAATACAGACATGTTCCGTTACTTTTTTGACACCCGGTATATATATGTGTGTGTGAAAACGAACGAATGATTTCCATCTTTTTCGATTTGGACGTTCGAATTATTTGAAAAGTATAAAGTTAAAAATCGCAGTATCAAGTTCGCTTTAAATTAAATTTATATTTCAGAGGCTTTAACTTTGATTGTGCGATTTTTAAATATTCTTTGTTATACTGTAGCCTCCAATTCCAATGGAGTTTTTATTAACTCCACAGTTAATCAAACAACGGTTTATACTCTTTTATAATATTCAGTCACCACTTTTTTTCAATCAAACGATTATATATATAAGAACCAAAGTATCGTGGTTCGAAGATAAAAGTCCAAGAGGTTCTCCATTTCTTTTGTCAATCCCGCAAAAATTAATCAAGCCCCACCGCATATATATATATATATATATAATACAACCTCCGAAAGGAAAAACCTCTATGAGACAAACAATTAATCTTGTCTCTCAGCTCGACCCATACACTATTTATTCTGTCATTAAAACACCATAAAAACGCCTCACTCGAAAGCCAAACAATCCAACCGCTGGGCCATCCATCCTCCAACCATATATATACGCTTTCTCTCTTTCCCTCTCTCTCTCTCCTCGTATCAGAGCAAAAACGCGTAATTGCCCGGGCGATTACGGGCTCGCCTCCACATGTACGCGCGATAACGCACCACACAGCTCGCTATACCGGCCGGTACCGTATTTTTTTTTTCTTTCACCGGCGTTTTAATGGGCTTGGCGAAATTGCCCTATCTTTTTATTGAAATTTCCACACGCTTGTATATACGCGCGTGGTTTTGAGCAATAGCTGTCCAACATATCACGCGTGTATGTGTATGTGTGTGGTACGATCACACGTCGGATTTATAACGATAGGGTTGACGTTTGAGTAAACAGATTAATAGGGAGAAGAGCGAGATTGTTTTGGAAAATACGTGGAGGAAGGGTAGGAAGTATGGTTTATGGGGTCGAAAGTCCGAGGCTGAGGGTGCGGAAAAAAAGTGCTGATGCTTTTCGGCAGGATTTATAGTGCGACTCTGTGCACGCGGACGCGCGCGAGTATAATATACGGAGCGAGAAATATTAAATTTACATTAGCTAGCTATTTTTTAAAAGATTATCCGGAACGCGCTGTGTTCGCGTTATATTATTATAACATGGTGTATACAAAAGCTGCGGATCCCGTATTCCCATAAAAATCAGCACTAAATAAACACACTGTACATTGTATAATTAAATATACGACTCGACGGTGTATTTTCTCTTATATATACGTAGGTCATTCGCGGCCTGTTAATTCTACGCAAACGCAAAATCATCCATTTATTCGAAAAAAAAAAAATATATATATATATATATAAACACATATATTTATCTTTTTTTACATTTTGAGTGTAAATGCACATGAGCTTAACTACACACTAGCAACCGCGGAAATTTAAATACAAAATTAACGCGCTGGAAAAATTATTCGAACCCGCGCACTTGCTTGCTTGCTTTGCATTTGGCAAAGCAAATAATTGGATCCGAAACAGCCGCGAGTATTTCACACGATTTGTTTTTCCCCCTTCTTGAACACAGACACACGCACTTTTAATTATTTGTTTTCATTCGTTGCGCCTGTATAATAAAAGAAAATGTTTGTTTTAATTTTACTTTACCGTACCTCTATATACTCGAGATTCGCGCAAAAATAATTCGCAATTTTATACGTAGCGCCAATAAAACGTAGCCTATAGTATATTAAATCCTCTCAACTCGATACGTTGTAAATTAAATCAGCCTCCGTCAGTATAGACACATATATTTTTCAAACGACGCTCTTCGTTATACAGCCCCATATAAAACACAATCTTATATACTATATACACACCCAACCTGTTGTTGTCGAACCTTGACACGTAAAATTCCGCATCTATTTTTGCTCAAAACCGCAGCTCCCTAAAACACCAATAAAATTCTACCCATCGTTACATAATTTACTATTTCCACTTTGATTGATCATCGTATAATCTTCCCATCAGGAACTCCCCACACGGAACCATTTTTCATATTATATACATCCTACGACGAAAAGAAAATCCTCACGAGCACTTATAATTCATTTACGGGATATATATATATACACGTGGAATCCGATAATATCACGATAATTGCATTAAAATTAACGCGCGTGTACGTCGGCGACTGATTCGATTTGCATTTCACCGGTGTATGTTTGGTATATCGATACACGCCGAGGTTTTTTTTTTACCGCCGGGGGTTAAATAACTCGAAGCGGCCTCAAGCTGAATATTTTTGTGAATATTGAGTGACCGGCTGTGTTGCTTTTTGCACTGGTTATGCGCTTGACAGCTGTGAGGTTACGCTTCGTTGATGTTATTATTATTATTAAGTTTGGTATAATTAGGTACATTTTTTATACGAGTATATGGATTGATATGGTAAAAATAACGCGTGTCGGTGGTATAATTGACGTGTTGCTGGTTATTCTACGGATTTATTTTTATAGACTAATGATAATAAAAGAAAACAAGGGATTTTTCGTGCTCTATATGTAGTTTGTCATTTTACACAAAAACAAATAATATAAATCTCCCTAATCATAGTATATACCCAGTAGCTTATACTCGTGACCCTTAACCTCATTAAACCTCCCATACAAAATGAACAACCACCGAGTATACCCAAATCATCCAACAAGTTCCACTCCAGCTAACAACCGAACATATCACGCATCACATTGCCTCGCGTCATCATCATCCTCTCTTCCCTAATTCCCCCTTCCACTTTCCCTTCTCCATCATATAATCCTACGCGTGCACCGGTTAACAATCGTCGAAATTTTTAATCAACGAACTCACGTCCTTGATTAGTCCTCCCCCTCCTCACTACTACTACTCCTCTTATCGTTATATCCGGATTATCGGAGGTGGGGGGTACGCTCATGCTACGGAAAATCGCACTCGAACTCGCGTTATCGTAACGCCACCGTAAGTAGATTAGCGGTCGCCAAAGTGAGAGAAAGAGAGAGAGAGAGAGAGAGAGAGAGAGAGAGAGAGAGAGAGAGAGAGAGAGAGAGTTTCGAACAAAGAGACGACGACGACGACGACGACGACGAGGACGATGCACACATACACCTATATATATACACGTGCGCGCGTAGAATAAGAGTCGAGGTAATAAACGCTCGTGGGATTACGCGCCGGATTAGATGATGCCCAGGATAAGCGACGGAGAGAGAGAGAGAGAGAGTTAGTCATGATGCGATGGAAGGAGAGAGAGAGAGAGAGGAGCACAATTGGGATTTTGTTTTATGGATTTTTTTGTGGGTGAGGGTTGTAATTGAGTTTGGTAGAGGGATCGGGAGAGAAATGGCGGGTTTTTAAAAGGGTGTTGGGGAGAACCAGGAAGCGATGCGATATTACAGGTTGATATAGGGTGGGGGTAGATATGACCTTTGAGATTGGGAGTTTAATGAATGAGTTCGTGTGTTTATGTGGTTATTGAACTAAGAAATATTCTACAATTTACATTATATTTTAATGTTTTTAACGCAGATTGAAAATTGAATTAAAATTTATGCTATTTCATATATGTACATTTATATACAAAACCCAGTATTCCCTCTTATTCGTGAAATATTTTAATCTCGTGGGTAGTGAAAAATATGCTCATCCACTTACAAAACTACAGTACAGAACAAAAACGAGGAAAACAACTTGTACTCTGACGTTGCACTGAATGCGAATGTAATGAATAGAACGTCATCCGTGCGCGTGCGCGCGCGTAGACTTAACTTTCGCTAAACTTCCCCCGCGGGCCTGCATATTTTACAAGTAAAATGTCTAGAATTCCTCGCATTCTGCACTGATTTTGTCATCCAAGCCCATATAATCATCCTTCTTCTCTTCCTTCCGTTCAACGTCTCTCTACGCCTTCTACTGGATCTATAATAAACTCCAGACATGCTTTTGTGTAAAAATATTCCGTTAATTCCGTCAATGCAGCATTAAAAAATGTTCTTATAATAATTAATGCAACTCTGCTCTCGGCGCACGTACATATATATTAAATTTCGCAATTTCATATATAGGCTTAATGTAAATTCATACACGCATTCATTAAGTTTAATGCATAAATACATGACGTTTTAGAGCGAGGGGGTAGATGACAAAGAAAATTAATAAGCAGTACATTAAAGGTAATTACACGGGATAAATTAATAATTTGATGAATTTCGTGCGACTTTCAATGAAATTTAATTAATATACGTACATTTTCGATTTTCCACGTATCGTGGGTCATTAAATATTTATATCAACATCTAAAAATAAAACGTTGACATTATAATTTTATGAAAAAAATAATAGTAATAATCCTTTACACAAACAATGATTTCTTTAAATTCACGGTAGTCGAAAAAACAATCCTATTGCCATAGTGAAAACTAAACAAGCCCCATTCATCATTCCAACAAGCGTTGAAAAACGTTAGCCGGCTGAAACATTTCAAGCGGCCCATCAAAGAAAATCCTCGAGTTCCAGCCTGTCACAAGAACACAGACGTGTATACACTCTCCACCTCCTCTCATATAAAAAAGCTTCAAATGCACGTCTCTACATAGCAAAATAATTAATCCTCCTGTACGCTCGGAGACCTATACAAAAAAATCCTTTCCTTTCTCTTTGTACCTCTATATACACACACACGTATACACACGTTTATATGTATATATGTATATACACTCACCAGGATCGAACTTTGCTTTTCCGTGTGTTCTCAGCAGCAAAGCGAAAAGCTGGTAACGGCGGCATCATCGGTGGCGTCAGTGGTGGGATCGGAGGCAATGGTGCTGGTGCTGGCAGTAACGGACCTCGACGTAGCTGGCCCGTGACGCTTGGCCTTTTCCTACTAGCCTGTGCCTTAATCGCTGGCATTGGACTACCATTGGCCTTAGAGTTGCGCAGCTCTAACCTACTTGAGGCCAGGCTTAGAGTCGTACGGAAAATCCTGTCAAAGACGCCCCTCATCGATGGGTAAACGACATTTTCTATCTCTCTCTCTCTCTCTCTATCTTTTAGCTCTTTATTCGACAGACTTTCGAGGTAGAAAGGGTCTGTCTGTGTCTGTGTGCTGGGCTTTTTTTGAAGGGAAAAGAGGATTTTAGGGGTTTTAGATGCGGGGTGAGGGATTGCGAGTGCGGTTGCGTGTGACAGGTTGTTTTGGTTTTGCGATCGGTAAATAAGCGAATTCTCGGGTTTTTGGTAAAAGGTTTGACAGTTTTGAAAAAGACGTTGTAGTAGACTTTTTTGTATATAAATAAATTAAGGTTTAAAAATGGTTCATTGAAATGTAAAATTTTACTAGATATACTATTCTGTAAAATTAATTACTTTTGGATTAAACATTAACGCGATATACTCATATGCAAGCTTTTAGCATTTAAAATATTTTTCTATTCGAATAATAATAATAGAGTTTTTTATTAGTATAAATTTCTTTCAAAAAAGCTTTAGAAATAGCTATTGATAGATATATTCCATATTCAGTAGCAATTTAGAGTTATATAATAAGAAGCAATTGTAATTTATCAAGAATAATAGCCGATTATCTGTAGGTCAATTTTGAACTGATAAATAATTTGGAAATTCTGTCAGACCCGTCGACGAAATTAAAAGTCGCACTGGCGAATGACAGGTTTGTTATTAAAATTGCTAATAAATAATAAATGAGCAATGAAGCATTGACCGGAATATCTGCGGAAATAACTTTTTAATTATAGCCAGCGAAAGCTTCTGACATTTAATATTTCATCATAATATTAATAAAACAATCGATATCAGATTCCGCAATTTAATAAAATAATAATTTTTGCATTTCTCAGTAAGGATCCTTTAAAATGCGGTTGTATTGTGCATTTTAAAGGATCACTTTTGCAATACTGTATTTATATGTATACAAATATTAATGATTTTATTACTGAGATTCAAAAGTATAGTACATTGTACGATCAAATTGTCGATCTACTATTATTTTCAAATTCATAAAGCACAAAGAAAACACGGACAATTTCGCAACGTAGGTGAATATACCATTTCGAAAACTATAGATATGCGCAAACAAACGCTCGTAAGATCTTCGCGCGTAAATAAGAATGTATTGTTTCAATCATTCCGCTTTTGCAGTTTTTCCAGCGACGCCTTTACTACCTAACTAATCGTCGTTAACATCGTTTTTATTAATACTCAATGGGGGCCCACTTCGCTTAATATCGATAAAGTATACACGTATATATATACATGCCCGTCGACGCGCGAGGTTTTGTTAAGTGCTTCGTTCAATCGAGTTTTCCGATATTTAACACGAAAGGTCGCGTTCTCTTAAAATCAGTGAAAGTATACTGTATATAAAGGAAAGCCGACAACCTTTTAATCGTAATGAATTATAAAAACATTCGTATTATCCGCAAGAAATTAATGCGAACAAAATATCTTAAATTGATGAAAATATACAAAATTCAACGCATTTCAACTTGAAAAGCCAAGTTCAAAGAAACTGTATCCAGAACAAAAATGCTGGAATTTTTCTCACGTACAAAGTACTTCTTGTCCATAATCCCTTCATCCGCGCATTACCACCCGTTATAAACAAAAATTCTCACACCTTTCGCCATTATATCGCTTGTGTGTTCTCTACACGCCTGCTGTTAAAAATTCGCAAGATAATCCAGGAGTGGTGAAAAGGAATGAATCCGACTTCTTAAAATTTCGCACGTCCAAGCTAATCGTACAGTTTTCCCTCACTCTCGTTTCCATTCTCACTACACTTTAACGAGCGAACTCGTATAATCGCAAAACGTAATTTAATTATACGCGCGCGTGGAAAATTGTGCTGCTTGCGCGAGAGATGGGAAGGTTAAAATTCAGAGGGTGAATTCCTACAGCCGCGTGTATACATAATGAAATTACCGGCCTTTAAATGCTTCCAACCTCTCTCCACTTTTGCCAGGGACTAATGGAACGAATTTCGCCGCGCGAACCTCCTGTATAATTGAAAAATTACAGTGTAAACAGTCGTGAGGTATCGCCCAAGTGCACGCGGGCAGCGTGTGTACAACGCCATCGAAATTAAGCGCGATATTATTCGGTGTACAGGTATATATATACAATATATATGCAAGTGCACGTGCGCATGTTAATTATTGTTGTAAATATGAGGCGTAGAAAATTAAAATTACTGGTATATACATATATACTTATATACTTCGATAATGCGTTTGAATATATCGAATTTCCAGTGTATGTAATCTGAAATTCTTTTGTAAAACGTCCAAAAGGTGGTTATGGTGGTAGTGTGCATGAGGCGCTTGATATTATACGTTTACTAGGCGAGACTTTCATCAAGAAGACGAGGGTGGTAGGAGTGTGGAAAATGTGCCTCCGGGAATTTTTCTCCACGAAAAAGAATTTCTTCTACTTTCTCGCGGGAGTTAATTAAAATTTTAATCTATTTACTTACTAGCTTATTTTTCGGAGGTGCCGCGGGTAACTGAAGATTCTATCTCGGTTAACAGCTACGGTATTGTATATACTTTTCCGGAAATTCGCTCTTAAGTGGAGTGACGTTGGATTATTTCAGTGTTTGGAATATTTGCCATGAATTATTCATATATAATAGTTAGTTGGTTTTACTCGGAAATTGGTTTATTTAGCCTATCCTGGAAATGCTAATTTGCATGTAACTGTATCACGCAATAAGGAACGAAGTATTATATAATAATTATACGAAAACAGGTGTAATCCAATGTTACGTAAATGTACAATAATTTTAGTTTAATTCTAATTTTAATTTTAGATTTATTTATAAAATTTTACTTTATTCTCTTAATTTTTTAGTAATAATCAGCTTCATATTTCACGGGCGAATTGTTAAATTCAAATTTAATAGGGCTCCGACCTTAAATACAATGCTGTAATACGATTGTCCATTTCATGGAGTAAGACGAATTTCGTGAAACCCGCTGTACGTGCGCGGGTTTCGCATAAATTCATCTTTCCAAGGCCAGGGGATTCGCCTGTGCACTCCTGAATATCCCACTTAATGCAGCTATCGGTTTTGCGAGTAATTTATGAGTTTTCCTTAAATCCAGCATTTCATCATAGTAGTTTCTCTCGTTTATCAATGCTCTCGTAGCGGCCAATGTTTAATGTCTACTTTCTCTTACGAATAAAGCCATTTTTCTCCTCCGCTAAATACTTGTATCGATCTTCTATATAACCATTCGATATAAAAACATAGCCGCACGTTCATTTCTAAATTAATTCGAACGCCATATCGAGATTAACAAACCACAGCAAATGCAAATACTTAAAATTTGAATCCCGCATACACATGCTTTTAATTCATTTCTAATGTAAACGTACGTCTATAGGTATAAGCGTTTTCTGAGTTTCCCTATCTTCCGCATTCGTATATTTGTTCAAACTATTTCGTAATGTCGAACATTTACAACTTCACGTTGGCAGCGCACGGTTCCCGCATATAAACGCGTATTCTCGCGTTCGTACAACTTCGCTATGGAGGAAGAAGAGAGGTCAAGAGAGAGTTCGATAACTACATATGCTGGGGAGGGATCGAACGAGACTCGAAATTGCAAAGGGGTCAAGGAAATGGAATATCGTGATTTGTCTGAAATTATGAAAATTCGCGCGCGCTCGGTAGTAAAAGTGCAGTGGATGTGTGTGTATATATATATATATTTGGCGTTGAAAGAGGAAGAAAGAGTTTTCTTGGATGAAGTGAAATCTATAGTGGAACGGGGGGATGGATATTGAGAATATAAGCTTGCGCGCGGAGAAGCTTCGGTTTTTCCGGTTCAAGGGGAAAGGAGTTGATGAAATTACCGAGGAAGTTGATGTAATTTAGAGAGGTATATATATAGATATGTGTGTATATGTGGCAGATGGCTGATGAAATTTTCGCCGGGACGAGTCGAGAGTCGATTGTCGATAAATGAGACTATTTTTATGTACGAAGAGAGGATATAACTGTTATTTTTGTCAAATTTAGTGTGCATATATATCTAGGCATGTTGACAGTTATTGGGGAATTCTTTTGCTATTCGTTACAATATTTGATATAGACGAAAACAATATCGGTTGCTTTTTTTCTATCAAAAAACATGTGTTTCTGAGTATTAAAGAAAACAGAGAAACTATTGATTCAATTCGAAACAAAAAAGAAAGGAAACACTATTCCTTTTTTCTTAATCTACAAAAACCTCGCATTATACAATATTAATTTGTTATAAACCTTCTTTAACTTCTTCATCCCAACAGGCACAACAATCTCGCGTGGAACCTACGCAAGCAACGAGGCAGCACACGTTTACGCGACTTCCCATTCGACGAGGACCTTTCGAAGAATGCCTCCTGGGGTCCATCCTGGCAAACAGATCTGATACGTCTTCAACGGGGCATCGTCGGAGCGCAATTCTGGTCGGCGTATGTACCTTGTGAGGCGCAGTTTCTCGACGCTGTGAAACTCACCCTCGAGCAGATCGACGTGGTGCGTAGGCTTGCTGCCAAGTATAACGAGAAGATGAGGCTTGTGATGAGCAGCAGGGAACTCGAGCAAGCGCATAAGGATGGAGTGATAGCGAGTCTGGTGGGGATTGAGGGTGGGCATAGCATAGGCGCGAGTATGGCTGTGCTCAGAAGCTTTCATCATCTCGGCGCGAGGTACATGACGCTCACGCATAAGTGCAATACGCCCTGGTGAGTACAGTATAGTATTTCATTTATTGTAATAAAGTGATTTACAAATATAATAGCAGATATAATATATTGACACTTTGAAAATACTTATATATAAATACAACGTTACGTTGTAGTATATTAGGCACTAAGTGATGAAGTCCATGACTAATTTCAGTTCCTTTAAATTAATACTGATATAAGATATCACAGTCTAAACTTAGAGCTAAATAATACTGACTAGTAAGTCAAAAACTTAAAATAATGATATCACAGGGTACACAGATGAGTTGGGTTGTTGTAGTAGGAAAATAATTAAAAATGGTATTTTTTACATGGTATATTTTTAATGAAAATAAAAATTACCACAAACTAGTTCTATCGTACGAAAACTCGGAAATTTTTCGTATTAATTCAAATTAAAACTTTTGAACCCGTAAATAATATTCTTTCGTAAATTTGGAAACGCAAAATTGAAAATTCACTTGCACGCGTTCTACATTTATGATTACAAAGGAAAAACTTTTGAAAAATTCGGTAAAGGTGCGCCACGTGTTCCGGCAATCCCAAATTTTAGTGTGTGCACTGAAGTTTGTAATATGTAAGAGTCTTACGTAATATTATAACAGCAGGTGTAAGTAACGAAAAAAAAAAGTTTAAGTGCACCCTTCCTCAAAATTAGACTCTTTACATACAGTAAATTCTCAATTTTGCATAGAAATATCTAACATCACATATACGTTCAATAAAATATCGTTAAAGTAAAATCCCTTCGTTCATCCAAGACCCTCATTTGTTTAAAATAATAGTAAAAGTTATTGCACCTTTCGTTCTATAAAGTTCACAGTGGAATGATTAACTCTATCACAATAAATTTTATTACCATACTCTTCTGCCTGTCTGCTTGCGCGCCTTGAAATATTCACCGAGCCGCGCGAAGATAAACATCTTTATTAAAACTGGGTTAAGGGGCATCTTTTAGAATAACAAAATGAACTCTCTGTTTCGGGTCGTAAAAAATTTTTTTACTGCTGACCCATTATTTTTATGATTTATTTTCACGAGTTTATAGAAAAGGAAGGTATATGAAACTTTGAAAGCGCTGCGTTTTTAATGCACACGAGCCGCATTTTATCGCAAATTTATGTGTAGCGCCGCTTTCGCCGTCGCCGTCGCCTCTAAAACGCGTATTATGAATTTCCGCAGCCAGTCAGGTAAAATGTATTGCAACTCATTTTTAATTTCACCCTCCCCAAGAGTCATAATTCCATTCGTTTATTAATGTTTCATTTATATTAAAATTCGTTTTCTATTATGAATGAAAGAAGAAGAAGAACACGGTGTAGACGCGGATATAGGAAAAGAGGGACGCGAACCGCTTGATATATATATATATATACATATATATGTATATGGATTAAACGCTATAGAAACTCAATTTCCTTCGCATTTTATGTACTTTTTATGGCCTCCCGACATAATCTTATCGCGCTATGACCATATCGCTCTTTAAACTGCAAAGAACACGCGGTGCGCCGTTTTATCCTTTGAATCGCAAATTAACTATTTGCTTTACAGCGGCCAATGTGCTCCGGCGCGTTATTTGAAACAAAAGGTATACGGTATTACAAAGTTTCAATTTATTCCAAAAATTGCTGCGCGAGAGTAGTTCGAGGTCGCTGCATGGAACGAAAAATTAAACGTGGTATATTCTTGTAAATTGCATTATGTACTTCTATCCGCTTTTGAATTCTATTCCCTAGGACATTATATAAATTAAACGCGCAGTAAGTTTCTCTACGCCATTCCTATTTCTGCGGTGAAATGTAGCAATTTTCGGTTTGTTAGGACGAACAAAATGGTAACGAGTTGCGCCTAAGCTGAGCATCAAATTTGTCGCCAGGGAATATATATATACGCCTTTCATACCTTGTATTTCTAGTTCGTTTCGGAAACTCTCTAAAAAATAAAGGCAACAACAACAATTTTCTAGTACCGTAGGTATATAAAAATTTAATTGTAGTTTGGATTTTTATGATCGCGGTTCGTATATATCATGTTTTTTCGCTTCGGATACTTTTTGGAAATGGATTGGAGCATAAAAATGTATAAACATTATCGGTGGTTTTGGTTTATTTTCCCAGTATAAATCCAATGTTCAAACGTACGTTTCGTTTTTCAGCTTTATTGAATCACAGGGAATTTCGAATTTACTCTACCGGTGAATTTTCCTGGCATTTAAAGCTGGGTGGTTTGTAATGAAATACATGTTATCTAATTTCGCTGAATCATTTAATACAGGTAATTTGTTGATGTTAAATGGAGCATTAAATTTCGTATAAAGTGCAAAAGTGTAGCGAAATAAAAAAGATATAATTATTTTATTCAGTTTCATTCGTTAAATAAAATAGTTTTCAGCTATTCGTTTTAATTGATTATTGATTATATAATAAATTCTCAAAACCCGATTCAGAATAATAAAATATATTTTCTCTCAGTGAATATTAAATTGTAAACTTGAACCCGTTCTAGTTGCAAATCATTATTCTATTCTTAATTGCATTTTTGCAATTGCTTTTCCGAATCGATAACAAATACCCTTTGACATGCAAAACAAATAATACCGACCAATTCGTTAAAAACGCTAGTAAAATCTTCTTCAATAAAATTAAATCAATAAATTTAATTATTCAAATTCATACAACAATGACTATACCTCCTAAATACTTTCATAATATAAATGAACTTCTGCAAACCATCCGAAAATCCCATCTAATTGCCGCATTTCCCAAATTTTTATCTGCTTAACGAAACAGCCTGCAATCCCACGCCCGGTCGAACGCGCTTTCCATTGTTCTCTCTCTCTCGCGCCCTCTTTTTCAATAAACCCGGGGCTCTGTGTAAACGAAGCTCGGCCGTACAGCGAAAAGATCGAGCCTCTCCAAATTGCGCAGTCAATTGTTCTTCTCTTTCCCGTTCTGCCCTCGAAATTTAATTACTCGAGGTCTCTGCATTATGACGGCGTCACGAAATGTCCTGCGTGTATGCCTTTTTTTTCTTTTCAAAATCTTTCAGTTTTTTTTTTTCGAGTGGTATTATACGCACGTACACGCGTATGGTTTGTATACACATATACGTGTAATTTAATGAAATGTATTCCGATTTATAGCTCAAAGAGGAAAGAAGTATTGTAGGTAATGGATTTATTTGGAAACGACGCGAAAGTGTGAATAAGGTGAAAAATAATTCTTTTAGGCTTCGTCTCGTGTGCTTCTCAGGAGTCGTGCGTTATTTTGTCGAATGTATAGTAATGCGATTTTTATTACTACGTGTAAGTATAATGAAGAAATAGGATATCGTGAATTTTCATCGGATTCTTCCGTAGCTGCGTATTTTATCGAGAGTTAATTATTTAACAAGACAATGAGGAGGGATAAAAATATATATGTGCACTGGTGCGTTCACGACGCGCGCAATATCGGGAATAAAAGGCGTTAAACGCGAATGCTCGCGGTAATTAATGAACCATTAAAATTCAAAGCTTCTATATTTTATCACATTACGTTAGATTTATTGCTGCATTAATTTTAGGATAATGCGATGCACTTGCTCCTCGACCTCCGAATCATACAATTAATCTCGGTTTAGCGCTGGCGAAATATGAAAATCGAAATTACTGCATCAATCTGGTAAAATTGCTTCGTAAACCTATTAAAATCACGGAAAAAGTAATGAATGTGCTTGATAATCCCTTTCCAATATTAAAAGCTCCATTCATATGTATATATCCGCTCTGTCTTTTATTTCGTTGCGATTGTTTTTTTTTTTTCATCAAAAGAATTAACACGAGAGGATCAGATACTTTTAAACTATTGTTTTCTATCAATATCGTTATATTTAGAGTTTATACGTTATTATATCAATTATATGTATAGCTTTATTTTTAGTTAAAACTATTACAATGAATAGTGAAATCCTATTGTTTTTAAAGTTCTTTTATCAAATATATACGAAATAACGACCGATGAAACTCACTATACAACGTATTCAACTTTTGCTTTTTATTCAAACGCATCAAATGAACGAAAAATTCTTCATTGTTGCTTCATACTTATTCGATACAGTTAAAAAAAAAGTGATGTTGCATACACTCACTCTATATATTTAAAAATTCACGCAGATTAATCCTTTAACTTGAAAATTCCTCTAATACCATCACAAATAGTCAACCTTCATCCGGTCCCCATCTCTCCGCAAATCAAATGCAGCCCGTCATCCCCAGCTTTCGATCATCCCTCTCCCTCGTTAGCTTGCAGTAGCGCATGTAGAGAGAGCCTCAACCACGCGATTGATAAATCATGAAACAATTAATTCAGAGAGAGAGAGAGAGAGAGAGAGCGAATTCTTGAACTCCCTCGGCCATAAAGTATTAGATTAATAATAATCAGAACTATATCAACTCCTCCTCTTTCTTCCTCTCTCTCTCTCTCACTCACTCTCGCTACGAATTTAGTATTCAATTTCGGTCGCGTATTCGCCACCACCGACAAAACGCCAATTTCGCAAACGAGCGTTGCCATCGTCGTTGCTGCTATACGCGCTCTCTCTCTCTCTCTCTCTCTCTCTCTCTCTCTCTCTCTCGCTCTCCCTGTGCGCGGAAATTTTGATTGCCGCACGCGCGAGCGCGCGAGTTTGCGCGTTGATAGAAATAGTAATTGACAATGTAGACTACTGCGCGCTAACTCGCGACTTTATCTAACGAGGAGAGCGAGGCCGAGAGAGAGAGAGAGAGTTGGAAGTTACTTTACACGGCACGGATTGTGTTTCGGTAAGTGCGGATTACGCGCTGTGTAATGATCCTGTGTATAGTGTGATAAAAAAGCTCGACAAAGTTTCTACATGCCGGTCGCCTGTCATTTACATGTATACCAATGGCATGGAATATTCTATATTTTATATCGTGTACGTTTTGTTGTAACATCAAATATACTGGATGTAAAATCACGTATAATATATATTTTTAAAGTAGAACGTTCATGTAAAATGCAATGCTTTAACATTTAAAGCAATGCGCCGTTGTTACAACGGTTGCTATATGGATATATTTTAATTATATTGCATTCGTTGGATGAAAAATAATAAACGTTTATGAAATTCCATTTATAATGCTTCCTCTTTATCTTTTATATACCAGATATTGAATAATCCAACCGTTTTTACCGTGTTGCATATATACAAACAACATTTTATCCTTGCAATCACTGTTTCCCGCGCTATACAACCGATAAATGTTGCATTCAAATAACCTCTTATAACAAAACATGTACCTTGTAACCTCGTATCAGCATTTTCATCAATATATCGATCTACTCTCGAGAATTTCAATATTTTTCACTATACACACACACATCATCTTTGTTCTCCAAAAAAAAAGAGACCACCACACTCTAGTATTTTTCATTAAACAACGAACAGCAGCAGCAGTAGCAGCAGCGACCTTATTTACCACCTCCTCTACTCCCTCGAGCCTCGAGCAAACATAATCAACGTCCTAATTAAAAACCTCCCGCAAAAACGCAATTCGCGTATAGAGCGTATATAGAGTGTAGCACTACTGAACACCAAACTTTGTAAAAAGCGAAACGCAAAAAATAAAAGAGACGAGAGCCAGAGAGAAAGACACGACAACGCGAAACGTGTTAAAATTCATGCACGCGCATACTACGGCTAGCGAAATTGTTCTCGTGAAATGGCCCTTGAAGCAAATCTCACGAGAGCACTTTTGCCACACGCGCGTACACAGCCGCGAAATGGGAGTGAAACGTTTAAATTAGTCCGCGTACATGTACGCCTATATACATATATATATATATATATATACGTACGTACGTGTGTATGTTAAAAATCCAAAAATTTCACCCGCTAGTTGTACGAATGTGAGAGAGGGAAAGTCGGTCGAGTTATTGATTCGCACACGACGGAGGAAACACGCGACGGTGCATTCGAATGAAGGCGTGCGCGTTGGTCTGTTATATTTTTTTTCTTTTAAATCGACGTTTATTTTCATGTTTTTCGACGACAGCCGGACACGCGCGGAATGAGCGAAGTGTATTGTACGAGAGGGAGAGGAAAAGTACGGGGAAGAATGTTAATGTTTTTAATGACTCGAGAGGTGGCGTGTATCGACGGATTGACGATGCTTCGTTACGAATAGTATTGAAATATTCTATATTTAATATGGATGAAAAATATATAATTCATATATATTTACTTGTGACGCGAATGTAAATGTAAAGTAAAATATATGATAATTTTAATATTAAAACAAATTTTAATCAAAGTTTCATTTGTAATAATATTTATTCCAACGAGAAAAGCATGTTGATTTACATGAATGTCTAAGCAATGATAACTTGAATTTCTACGAGAGGAAACGAGAATACAATGTCATAATTCCGACGTATATCTCTCTCTCTTTCTCTCTTTTGCGAGTAGAGAAAGATGATTTTATTGTCGCTTTATTTGCAAGTGCACACTTACATCGTTAAAGAGCTTAAACGTGACTGTCGAAGTATGTAAGAACCCAAGTATCTTATTCGTCTAAGGAAAATGCCGAGGCCTTTTGTGCACTGCTCGTAACTGGAGTATCCTCGGCATGTGCACTTCAATACCGCGCGTGTACAACGAGAAACTCGCCTAGTCAACGCCCGACGGAGGGGATAATAATCTAAGCTGTATATAAGACACTAATTATATGTTTAATTCTAAATGACTTTTTTGTTGGGAGGATAAAAATGCTTTTTAATGTCAATGGGAGTTCGTAATTCATCGTTTGAGTGAGTGAGTGTGGTCGCGAGTAGTATAAAACAGCTGTAGTCAGACATTCCCATTGTAATACAGTTTATTCCTGTCACGTAATACACGTATATTTAAGTATTTCATTTTAAAATTTCAATACTGTAGAATTTAAAGTTCTTTTATAAATCAAATAATATATACCCTAATTTTTTAGGAGAATGGGTAAAGTTAAAATAGAGATATAAAATTAAACAAGTGAGGAACTAATTGTATAACTGCACAGATGTAGTTAACATCGGTGCATTTAAAAAAAACGCGTTTTACTGGAAGCATGTTGAAAAAAAAGTTGTATTTATTTGTTTAATAAGAGTATACATATACATAATTGTTATTTACGTAAATATTTAAAACACAATAGAAGAGACATAATACTAAACTAAGAACTATTATCTCAAACGCTAATTCCTTTAGTTTTGATATAAATTTGTATCATCGTCCAAAATTTTACATTTTATATCAACAATAATCAATACCTATGAAAATAAAACGTGTTACAACATTTCTCGACAATCACCTCACCTCTTCTAAATTCACCTCAACCCAAACAAATGAATAACTCAACTCATCTTTCACTCACTCCACCCCATTTATCTGATTTCAGGGCTGACTCAGCAATAGCCGACGACCCAGACAAGGACCTCGTGACTCTAGGCTTCTACAGTGATGGTCTGACAGACTTCGGCAAGGCAGTAGTACGCGAGCTTAATCGTCTCGGTATGCTGGTCGACCTCTCACACGTTTCAGTGCGCACGATGCGCGACGCCTTGGCAGTATCACGAGCGCCTGTTGTCTTCTCACATAGTGCTGCTCGAGCGCTCTGCAACTCTTCGAGCAATGTACCGGACGACGTGCTTCGCAATCTGGTGAGAAAATAAAGAAAAAAAAAGATAAAATAAGAGAGATATGGGTAAGGGTTATAGAGACGCGTTGTGAATAACGAGGAGTCGGTGTTGGTTTAGATTTATGGGATGTGAAAAAGACAGAAGAGGAGAGTATTGATGAGAATGTATAGATCTGGTGAAAGTGAGAGTTATGGCTATGAGTTGGTTCGATATTTATCTACTTATGTTTCTGGTAGTAGGAGGTTATGGGGTTGGGGAAGTGTTAGATTTCTTAGGCAATTTAATTGTTTATGTATATGTATCGATTACGTAGGTCCAGAAAGTTAATAAAGTGGTTCGCATGATGAACTAGGCTATGAAATTTTTGTGTATTTTGGTTCGTTAAAGTAGGATATGACCTACCTCAATTTTCGTATTTTACATCGGGATTTTTTAATATAGGTTGCTCTAAAAATGTTCAAATATATTCATAGGAAGGTCGATATTTCTTATTTAGATGATTTAAAATTGAACCTGTAGTAGATTAGTATAGAACTCTATGATATTATCGAGAAAATCAGTTGAAAAATCTTTTTAACATTGTTATGGACATAGGTATATCTAAAATTTTTTAGAGTAAACATTTCCTTAAAAATCTGACGTATATAGGCTAAAACTGACATGATATTCAGCTTCAACGAGCCCAAATATATATGGGAATATTATAGTCCAGTCCGACACGCAAAAACCACTTTTTTACTTTGTCGGCTTGCATTATTAGTCCCCTCTAACCATGAATTTTCTGTAATTAGGTTAAACGTTTGCAATCATCATGAATTGCCAAGTACAACGAGCGTAATTAATTATGACATTTATACGCGATTAACGCAGTAATAACGATAAATTTCCGCTAAAATTCGAGCAATTTAGAATATGAATATTAATTGTTACGCAAACACACTTGCGATCATTAGAAAGTTAATCATTACGACTACGATGGCAAAGTTTTGCCCACTTCATCGGCCAAAAATTAATTAGCGAGACAATCGCACTTCGCGAACAACCGGATTTCTTGCCTCTTCACCTCCGGCTAACGATACTGAGAACTTTAGATGGCTATACGCATCCGTACTCGGCGCAACTTAATGAACACAGTGAGTAGAAGATCATTCGAAGTGCGTCGAAAAGTTAATAATTTAAATTAATTCATTGAATTGATTAAAACCATAAATATGAGAAATTCGTTGAAACGTTTTTTCTATCTTCTCCTTCATTATTTGAAATTGAATTTTCCTCGAATCTAACGACAAAAACTGAGCCTCGCCAGCGATACAATTACCTAATTCAACGAGAGACTGGAGTAGAAAGAGTCTTACGCTACAAATTGCCCACCCATTACTGCCCACGTTTAACGCACGGAAAACACTAGACTCGCTCGCTAAAAAGTACTTCGGTAATCATGTAAGAACTTTGCCCCCGAGGCACTTGGAAAAATCACTTGGAAGAAAAGTATCTATTTAACTTCCGGGGATGAAATTGAAATGCAACTTTCGAAGTGGCGAGAGAGAGAGAGAAAGGATTTTAATGCGCATGCGCAATCGCTATATTAATGGTTTGTGGCATGCTATTGTGGCTTTCTTATTTAAATGATGAATTAATTAATTAAAACAAACTTCGAGTGATACCCTTGAGTATTGTGGGGAATATTCATGTTTTCTCGACGAGCGTTATTGTATAAATTCACAGGGGAAGAATTTCAGTTCGTTAGTGGCACGGGAATGCCGAAAGAATGGATCTTTCAAATTGTTATTATGCAACTAGGTAGTTTATTAAGTCCCGTTGTTATGGTGTTGTAATTAAAGCGAGTTAAGTGCTGGATTTTGTATACCTGAAATTAATGTCTCACTACGTTATATACTTTTACCGCTACAATTGTTAATCTCATTTTATTTTACAATTATAAATAATAAGAGTTTGCAGCTGTGATTAAAATACATAACAATGCAGATATTTTAAAAGTACATTTGAAAGCTTTTACCATATTAACTTCTTTCTAACTTTAATAAAAACAATTCCAACTGTATAAACAGCAAATATTTACAAAATCCATTACTCTCACCTCTCGCGCATGTATCGCTCTTTTTCAAAACTCTTTCGCAAAAGAGCCAACCCCGGCATATATATATATCCAGTATCAGCCACACCTACAACAGCTCTTCGTAACAGTACCCTCCTCCCCCCACTTCTCCTCCCCCAAGGAAAATAATCCATCACCATACTTCCCTCTCTCTCTCTCTTTCTCTTTCCCACGTGTTTTTGACTCTGTCCGCGCGTTCTACTCGCTCCGGCTGCAAACACAACTCTAACTCAATCCCCGCGTCTCCATTGTACACAGGCGGCTGCCTCTCTCTCTTTCTGTCTCTCTCTTTCTCTCTCTCCCCAGTGTGCATTTTCGCCGTTCTATTTATCCTCGCCCTCCTCTCCTCCTACTTCCCCCCTTTTTCGCTCTCTCGCGCTTGCGCTTGCGCTCGCCCATTGTTCCTGTCGCCACGCGGCGTCGGTTCCTTCTTGAATCTGTCTCGCGACCCGGAAGAGGCGAGATTGCGGAATTTTTTCACTCCTTTGCGACAGCAAGAGAGGAAAGGTAGGTATGTATATATACACAAAGAGGAGAGAGAGAGGGAGAGGTGAAACAATTTTGATCGGAGTGAAGGATAACGGCCATTACTCGCGATTTATCTTGGTTGGGTGACTTTTTTCGAGTTTAATTAAGGTCTGTGTCTCTGGTAGAGGTGTACGCGTACAAGGAAAGTGAACGTGGTTTGGTTGTAGATGTTTCTTTTTGTTTTCGTTCTAGTATACGAGGTTGCTTTCTCGTTATGAGGGATGCTAGATTGTTATACGATGGTTGTAGTTTACGAATTAGCTTTTTTATGTTTTTCTTTCCCTCGTACCGTTATTTTTTAGTTCAGAACAAAACCATATAGCTATTTTATAAAGCTGAGAAAAATATATTTTTAAATTATAAATCACACCACTTTTCTCTGGATTAAAACAAGCAAACCTCTTCGAAAATAACAAATTAAATATAAAGTACGATAACTCCGAAAAAAGCATCGCTTCCCAACAGTATAAAAACACATAATAATAAACGAATCTTTTAAAATCTTTCGTGCACCTCATATATATTCAGCGTCACATTTAAACCAGCGCAGAACGTAGCATTCATCCCTCGCTATACGCATTTAGAATGTTTAATTTAACGTGCGGACTTGGAAAGGAGGGGGTCAGGTCACAATGCAATATTAATAAGCCTCGTAAGCCGTGGCGCGCGCGCGCGCGCAAAGTTGGACGGCCTGCGCGCGTCGTCGTGAGAGACATCATCGCACGGAGGCTCGGGCTCTAATCTGCTTTAAACTTCCACGCGGCCTAAATATTTAACGCGTCACGAGGTCGCGTTCTTGAGAGTCTTTTAACATGGCTTTTTCACGGGCGCGCACGTGAGAGAAGAGTTTTTCGCCTAATCGAACGAAATTCGGTGAGTAAAAGCGACGAGGTGCTGTAGTGGATTATGCAAGAGAGAAGAAAACGGGGGATGTTATGTATGGATGGTACGACGATGGTGGGGATTATTGAGGGATGGCTGGAATTTTGAAGGTGGATTTTGGAAATGGTTTTATTGTTAGGATTGTTTATATATTGTTTGGGTTCTTTGAAGTTTATTTATGTTTTTGGGTTATTGTGAATTGTGAGGGTTGTCTTGACATGTTTATAGTAAAAGTTTAATTATGAATTAATTAAAGTTTATCACAAAAAAATTGAATTATGCATTAATCGAAGTTCATCTCAAACTGAAAATTTGGAAAGAGCATTATTTTTAATACGAAATTTAAACTAATTCTAACAACAAGTATTTTATTTTAAAGAGAAAAAAACAGCTGGGTTTCGTTTCCAAAAGAAAAAAAAACTGAATTTTTAATATATTGCTACTCGGAAAATTCTGGTAAATAAAATTTAAAATACTTTTACACAACTTACCCAACTATCATTACAAAATCTATCTTTACCATCCTCACACCCCATCATAGCATTATTCACCGTTCCGAACCCTCTACGAACCTCTTCCACTATCATCCATCGTATTTACCAACTTCCATTTCAACCCCCGCGGCTTACAAAAACGTGCGCACGTTTTGCAGGCGTTCGCATGCTGCTCTAAAAACACACTCACACACACAGCTCGAAAAACAAAGCTTCGCATACAAGTACACATACAAAGGAAGCGAAGAATTTCACAAGCGTACATATACATATATATATATATATATATATATATACACACACACACACACACACACACACACACACACACAAGCGTAGGTTTTTTCGAGAGGCAACCACGACAACAAAAACGCGCGAGATCCAACGCGGAAAAAGTATTTAGTCAACCTCGTCTCTCTTTCCCTCACATACATACGCATATATATATATATACACACACACACACACACGCGCATATGTTCCATCTCATTTTACCGCTCGGGCGAGCGCGCACACCACGCGCCCTTTGCGAATTTTGATTCCGTCTGAAGTTCCTTCTCTCTCTCTCTCTTCTACACAGCAGCAATTCATACATGCGCATGCACGCATACATATACACACATACACAGCCAGGCAGACAGACAGACAGCCGCGGGTACATACATACACATACACACGTATAACCTACGCAGTGCGAATTTTAATTTTAAATTTTCCTCTCCCCGCGCCTCTCGAGGTTCTCTCTCTCTCTCTCTCTCTCTCTCTCTCTCTCTCCGGCACCGCTGCTAGCAGCATACATGCGTCTGTTTGAGATACACGTCGCTCTCTCTCTCTCTCTCTCCATCTCTCTCTTCTGCGTCTGAAGCACCCCACATACGAGCGCGCGTCGCGGCTGACTTAGATTGCGCGGTAAATTCGTCAGACGTGTAAATTGTCGCGATACGCGGGAGAGAGCCTGAAAGAGATATGTATGCATGTGTGAGAGGTTAGGGATGTATTTACGATGACTTTCGTCTTTTTTTTTCCTCTCCCCCACGTATGATAGATATATGTATCGCGTGTGGTATAAACTTTTAGAAAATGTATAAATGTAACTAGTATATTTATAGAGAAAAGCGCAAATATACATGCGGGTGAGCGGGTAAAAATGTTTATTTATAATTTGATGGGAGTGTAGAGCGATTGTAATTAAAGTAATTGAATCGACACAGAGGGAGACAGAGTGGTTGTAGCTCTCGGTGAATAAATAAGGTTACTCAGTGACTGAAGTATATATCATGCGAGGTTTGCGCTTCGGCGGCACTGCAGATGTTCATAACTTCATAGCGGAATTTCTGTTTAACGCTACTTTGTATATGAAAACGTTGTTACGGTGGATTGAGTGCTTGCACGTCTGGGGGGGAAAATACGATTGATTCATTAGCAGTAAATTATTAATGCTTTATATTCCTACATGATAACTTAATACTTTTCAATTGATTTTTCTTTTTTTTATTATATAATAAATGTTCCCTATATAATATAAATCACGTTACACGCTAATATGATTTTATCACGGTTTGTAAATGCATTTTGTGCAAGAGAGCAATAAGTAAACTTATATATCGACGACAACGGCTTTGCAGTGTGTTAACCCCGAGAAATATATATACACGCGGGGTACTTCGTCCAATGTACCGGAGAAAAATTAGTATCGGTTCCGGTAGTTAACAAAATTTATGCGTCCCAGCTATTGGCTCTTCCTTTTATTCTGAAAAACCGTTCAATTCGAATTGAAAATTTCCTCCTCGAAAACCCTTCGTTATCTTTAATCCCTTGTACTATACACATCCTCCGACCTCGATCAACATCATCTCCCCCCTAAGAAACCATTAAAAACTTCTTCTCCTCTCTTCTATAGCGTCTTTCAGCGCCCTTTCGAACGCCCGTTCTATTTAATTGCACGATCCCTCCGTGAAAACCGCCGGCCAACAATGACTCACGATACATCCATTGTAGACTTCTACTCTCTCTCTCTCTCTCTCTCTTACTTCCTGCAACTTGGCGTATCAGATCGAAACTTATTCGGCACCCCGTTGGTGCTTCGCGAGATTAAAGTCTAAAGTTAAATTGCGTTATTAATCACGCGTGTATTGTATAAGTATAACCACGCGGCTTCGATGGTGTCTAACGAGCGCTAGTATATATACGCATGCGCACGTGCGTTTAATTGCCGGTACGTTTTCCATATATATATATATATATATACCTATCTGTATACCCGTGTATATGTATTATAGATTGATTCGCACGTTTGCGGATATCGGGATGATTATTATATACCCGCGCATGACGATATAGTCACGCAAACGTCGCTGCGGTTATTAACGGCTCGTTTGGGTTTGTAGTGTGCTTGCATGTGCAACGGGTTGTGTTGATGTGAGGTCTAAGGTAGAGTAATGCACCGTGATTGTCGTGTATGTGGGGTGAGTAATGAAGGGTTTCGATGGTGTCTTCATTAATGTCACTATTGTTAGGAATGACGACGTTTTTGTGTCAGAGGTGATTGAGGTGTAAGTGAAGTGTGTGAGTTGTTGAATAGATGAATTATTTACAAAATTCAGAGTTTTAAAAAAATTAAAAGTAAAATACGTGAATACGATTGATAATTATTATTTAAGATATTCAATATATACGTAAGTCATTCATAAAATGAAAAAGAATAAATAAACAGATAGTGTTGCTACAATAACGTGCCTACTCAATGCTTTAATTTATTTATTACAAAGAATAATTTCAATGTAAAATTGTAAGCGAGAGTAGCTGAAAATTGTCTAAAAGTTGAAATTTCTCCTGAATTGCAAAATTACATTCAGAATTTGAATTAACGTCCAGTCGGCAAAGTACTTTAATTAGTTATTTGTAAAGGAAGTTTCGCTATTCAAGACTTGCGTTTCCTGTCTGACATAATACGCATTTAACTACTCAGCGAGCACGCTAAAATATTACCCAACTTACGTAATCAACTTTTTACACAGACGATCGAACAACGCCCAGCTACTCACCCCTTTATACATATATAACCTCATTTATCACAATATAATCTTATATCATTTTACAAAATATTACGAATAAACGTCAACAACAAAAATTCCAGTACCGCGCAACCTCTCCAATATTCAAAAATCCCAAACATACCATGTCCCTTTATTAAACCCTTCGTATACTCTCGCATCTCCGTAGATCCTCCGGTAGATTATCGCATTACCGGTAGCCGGCACAAAAATTCATTTCCCTCCTCTCTCTCTCTCTCTCTCTCTCTCTTCCTTTTGTCCGGTCGCCGGGTCCGTTTAATAACCAGATAAAAAGGAAAACAACAAACGGCCGGAAAGAAGACGAGCGAGGAGTAAAGAAAAAAAACAGAAGAAGTAGAAGAAGAGGAACCCGGGTAATATTTTAGCGTTCCCCCTGCGCGCGTTATTTCCGTGCCTACGACGACAAAGAGAGAGAGAGAGAGAGAGAGAGAGAGAGCAATAGCAGCACCTCTCGAAAATGAAAAGGCAAAAGACAGGGGTGGAAGAGAGAGAAGGGAGGAAAAGATAAAGGAGGCCATAGCGCCATAGGCTTGGCAAAAATCGAGCGATGTAAAGAACCGTATCTACGCCTTCTAATCTCCAGTCCTCCGTTCTATATGTATATACATATGCATGATACATACTTCTTATACACATGTTGCAGACGTTGAACGGTGGCTTGGTGATGGTCAGCTTCGACAGTGCCCACCTCAGCTGTGGAGATAAGGCATCAATGCACGACGTCATAGGTGAGTGGACCACCCTCTCCTTTTTTTCTTGTACATATCAAAGGGGGTGTAGGTGTATATCGAGATCGGGCTGAGATGATAGCTACTTCTCCCTACATTTCTTCTCTGCGCGCTTCTCTAGTTATTTATGGATGGGCTTTTCTTTTTTCTCGTTCGACCTACGGCTACTGCTGCTGCTGCTGCTGCTGTAGCGCACATCAACCATATAAGGAAGATCGCCGGTGTGGACCATGTCGGCTTGGGAGCTGGATACGATGGGATATCGAGGTATGTGATGTTGGTGTCTAGAGGAAAGAGGAAAAATATTTCGCTTTGTTATTGGGTTGTTGTAATAATGGAACTAAATTATGAAATTGTAAATGTTTGTTTGTTTTTATTACTGACGTGGAAATGTGAGGACTTCAAATTTTTCCTTGTTTTATATTGATTAGCTCTTTCTTTTTATTCGAGATATATTGCTGTAAACGTAAATTTAAGAATCTTTTTTTTTTTAAATTCAAAACTACTGTTATATACATAAAATTTTAATATTGGTTTCTGTATTTACTAGTTCGAAAAAACTATCTTGAATAATTAAAAAACTACTGCCCAAGCAATGTTTTATACCTTCATCTGAGTTTTCAAAATAGAAATTTTTAGCCGTATTCAATCTGATAAAAGTAATAAAACATTCAAATATTTATTTATATATTTACAAAAGAAAATTCGAGAATTTTTAGTAACTTTAAACTTGTACGTATCTGGTATTGAAAACATAACAGAGTAACAAAATAAATTTTTTATGAAGCTGTGTGTAGTATTCATTTTATTCATATTCTATTTATAGTAGATTGTTAATTCATATATCATAGAATGAAAACTCAGTAGGTATTTTTAATATTTTTTTTTCTGGTTCTTTCATTAAAAGCCTGGTTTAATAAATATTAAGTTTGAATGTTACTACATTGTAAAGAGTAATTAATCATGAGAAGTAAAAACAAATGCATAAATATTAATAAGTGACTTCAAATGAATGATTTAAAGGATTCTTTTGTCAAAAGTTTTATTTTGAACGGTAGCCAGTAATATTTTAAGATGAAAAATGATGCTTTTTCACGATTGAAAACGGAATTTTTCTCCCATTCCTTAGAAACCACTCCAGAGCATAAAAGAAATATTAGAATATTATACTTTTGTTGCCATTTTGTTATTCCTGTAAAAGTTGAAACATAAAAGTTATACATCCCATACATGTTTTACCTTAAATAAAGTCGTAGACCGCAAAACGATTGAAGAGCATTTTTTTTTATTGATCGAAAAAAGATATTTGGCTGCTACATCGTAAAATCAATATCGGAGAACGTTACCAGTTAGCTTTGAATGGGAAGATCGTTATTGTGTAAATAAATTTTTCGAATCTCATTAGTTCGTCCGGTTGTTCGTTTGAAAAAAAGCGAAATATTATTCTTCGTTATTCTTTCGACTAAAATTCGAAAGAAAACCTTCATAAAATACACTTTAAGGTTTATGAATGACCGTAAAATAACTTTTATAACTTGTTCGCAGTTTCGAAAAAGTTCGTACGAGGAATTAATCACTTCGAAATTTCGTTACAAAAGTTTCCCTCACCTTGTATCTTTAGCATTTTTTATTCAATCCTTTTAAAAGCGACAAAATTGAGAATGTAATAGTAACTTTTTCGAAAGCTCATGTTAAAATATAAGTTGAATTCGAAACTAATCCAAAACACTGAAAGTTAAAAAAGAATGTTCAGAACATTGAAAATCCATTAGAGACCTAGAAGTACTTTTAAAACACATACAAAACTAGCTGAAATTGCACATGTATTTCTACTGAGCAGCTTTAAAAGTATTATTATAATATCTTAAAAATAAATATTGAGTTTTTAGCTCCTAAGGATTTTCAATACCATATATATATCTTAGAAGAATAACAAGTAATTACAAAATCCATTACAAAATCACATCTAAAATTCGACGTATCATCTAATCAAACGCTCATCCCTTGAAAATTGAAAAACAATGGGCTTACCCCCATTCCCCGCAATAACAGCTCAGCACACATAGCCTTAAATTTTAATACTCACCGTTTCTTCCCTGTTCCTCAAGCGGTTCAGAACCTTTGAAGCTTCGTACACCTCCACTCTTAACAGTTAGATCAAGATTTTACGATGAGTTTTCGTCGCTCACACCGTGCGGAGCATGTTTTATATCGAGAAGTTCAACTGTCGCGAGCTTTTTCATGTCACGCCTGCGGCCGCGAGACATTATTACGGCGTAAATTTCACGAAAGGATACTGATGTAGGGATTTATACCGTCAGGGAGGCAAAATATGGCGATGGAGTTTATGGGGAAAGAGGTCGAGAGAATGAAAGAGAGAGAGAGAAGGTTGAGCTGAGCCGGGTTTTATTTCGGGATTTACGCGAGTACGCGTGCGCACGTTCGATTTCGGGCCCTCGAGATCTATGATTTTTATGGGCTTAAACATAAGTCGCTTGAGCGGCAGCGAACGGCGAGAGACGTAAGAATGAAAATGGTATTTATGTAAAAAAGTTTTTCCTTTCCTTTTGTACTTACCTCAGATTCGAAAAAAAGCTCGCGCGTGTATGCAAAAAATGGTTCTCTTTCATTTTTTTTCTCTCTCTTCTTTTCTAGGGAAATATGACTACGATTGTATAACGAAAAGTCGAATGAAAATTCTTTTTTCTTTTTATTTTTTGGAAAAAAACAAAAATTTTTAATTTTGCAACTTTTCAACCGTGGCCTTTTCTATCGATTTCCAATGCGGGGGCGGGGAATTTTTTAAATGCAAATAGCTGGAAATAATCCGGCGGACTGCTACACGCGGAAATATCTACCTGCAATATCGAGCGGCGAGATCGAAAAACAACTAGGCGGAGCATATTTGCGTGAAAATAATTAAAAACTCTAGGGGTAAGAAGGGGGACCAGATCAAAATAGTTCAACAACTCGGCAACGGGAATGATTAAAAAATTTAATGAATTCGAAAGTAACAGAATAAAAATTCTATTGTTTCAAAGCAGTAAGCCTCTTTAAAGCAATTATATAGTTTTCATTTATACTACGCGAATGCTTCTTCATGAAAATTCTTTATCAATAATTGGTACAGTTATTTTCAGTTTAATTGAGATAAATTTCAAATGTATAAATAACAATGCTAGGCAAACAAATTAACTTGCGAGAATATCATGACCTGAAAATATCAACTTCTACGTATACCTTTCTTATCATCTCTCAACATGCCAAACTAATTTCCCAACAAAAATGACGAAGTAAATTTTTCTCTCGGAACTCTGAAAGGGGAAACTATAGCCACAACCGCCAAGTGCGCCTCTCAGCTCCATCCGCGCGACATTTATCGCAGCGTAGTAGTTGCAACACAGGGAGAGAGAAACGCGCGACATCTCGACGCCGCCCACACGACACAGGACGCACTCAAGCACCGACTCAACCAAGCTTCTCTCTCTCTCTCTCTCTTTCTCTCCTTCTCGATTTATCGCGAACTGTTTATAACGACTCATAACTTATCCTTTCAACCCTCCCCCTTTCCCTCCTGCCGGGAAAATTTCCACCCACATTTCCCGGCCACTCTCTTCCCTCATGGCTGCTTTCAAAGAAAAGCCCGGGGAAAAACCCTTTTCAGACGTCGACGTCGTCGCTTCGGTCGGCCAATGGCGCGAAAAGAATTCGATAATAATTTCGCCTAGACATTCGCGGAAAGCCGTGGTTGAATTGGCCGTAAGAGAGGGGATGAAAAATACCTTGTTAAGAGGAAAGTGGGCGCCACCACCACCACCGCCGCCGCCGGGCAATTATTCGAGGTTTCCTTCGAGGCGAAAGACGCTGCCGCGTTGAAAGGCGTGAAAGCCGAGGAGTATAGGAGGGTAGGGTAGAGTTTATTTGATTCGTTTTTTTTTTTCTTCTTCTAGGGATTCGTCGTAGCCTCGACGTAGGGTTGGTAATGGAACTTGTTTGAAATTTGGAAAATGCGGTGGAGGTTTGCGAGGTTTCTGGGAGGGCTTTTTTTCGAATGGTAGGGCGAGGTTTCGTTGTTGATAAAAGTCTGCTTTATAATAGAAAAAAAAATCCTCTATTTTTTTTTATAACTCCTTAGTACATTCAGTATATAATGGAATATTTTCCTCGTTTTTAAAAGCATTGTGATTGGTTGAAAAGGTTTGTAATAAGATGACGAAAAAGAAAAACAGTAACAAATTGTAGAGGGTAAAAAGATATTAATTTTCAATGTCACAAGAATATAAGCTTACTTTGAAAAAAGTTACACACAATGCGACGATTACGTAAAAAATTCCTTTCCTAAACTCTACCCATTCGAGAGATAATAAAAAGAATAGAACGGAACACTTTCAGTCGTAGATTCAAAAATACACGGTAGATTTATTCGTAGGGGAAAAAACGTTACGCAACCATCCTTTTCTCTCTGGCTCTTTCTCTCTTCCTCTCTCTCTCTCATTCTCTCCACTACAACGCGGTAGAATTTTTGCGTAAAATATTTTAATGTAGTCAGCCATAAAGCCAGGAGAAACATACGTAATGCACAAGCACGAATTCTTGAGTAGTATAAAGTAATTCCTGCGCGCGCGCGCGCGCGCCATGCGAAATCCCACCGAAGTATCTCGGCTATGCGCATGCGTACGTGCGAGAAAGAGAAAGAGAAAGAGAGATAGAGAGTGAGAAAGACGATAAAATATTTAACCGTAGCGTATTCAAAATTTGATATTGTATTTCGACCCTGTTTTCGTATGCTCGGCCTAGTTTCTAGATTCATGAGCTCACCCCGTATATGTGTAATTCTTTCATATAGGCACAGATGAAAGTTTGTATTACCGGAAAGTTTGTGAATGAGTTTTGCGTGAATATACGAGAAAAAAAAAATGTATATACGTTTTAAAGAACAATGATCGTTTAATGTACCGGAATCAGTCGTAACTTATAAACGAAAAATAAATCTTTTAGATATATATATACACATCCATAATTCGCGAATAAAATAGTCGCCATAAGTCGGAAGGGAAAATCAAACGAATAAATCACTCGGGCGCTCCATTCGAATTCAATTCGAATTTTTAAAATGTATTATAAAAATGTTATACGTTACCCCACGTGCGCACTCACACATCCATATGATCTCAATATTCTCATTGCAATATTTAAAGTTCTTCGCGCGTTTCGATTTTACTATAAAGCAGCGAGTACTACCATCCAACATAACTCGATATTTTTATGAAATCCCAGTGAGTGTAAGAAGCGACGTGAAGGGTCGAAGGAGGGGAGGTGAAGCTCGACTATAAAAAGATGCTCCGGATATCTCTCGAATTTTTTCCCCAAAGAATTTACAAGCACTAAATCTTTTGCGCAATCCAGCGTTTCAATATTCCCCTCGGTATGCATGTTAACCTAACGGATTTTTCGTTAAATCGAGCGAAACATTAACGGATAATCTAGAAAATTTTTATTCTCTATCTTCTCCCTCGTTTTTTTTTTTATTAAAAATTCGAGTAATTTAATCGAATAATGTAGTCGAAACTTATTCAATATGACGCATGACAATTCTAAAGGCGCTTGATCATTATATGCCCATAAATCAGCCGACAATCCACCATAAGGAAAGCCTCTGATGAGAAGGCCGAAGGAGCTCGATAAATTACACGGCGCAATAAAATGCACTCTCTAAAAACATTACCTCTGCTATCTCACCCTCTCTCTCTCTCTCTTACTCAGAGCACTTAAAAATCATTTATTGCCAATTAAAATCCCACGTTTATTCCTCACATCATCTTTCGTCAATACCACAAACTCTCCTCACTGTCATTCCTAACACATGCAGCCTACCTCGCACATTACGATTTCCAATGTGAATTGGACATTCACATCAATTTACAAATCTCGCCACAGCTAAATCCTACCGAAAACGAATCGCTGAGAGACCGCAAACACCATATACATTAACTTTCTTTCGTCAGATCACATTGATCATTTGATACACAGGCATACAAGAGGGATGGAACCGGTCGCATCGGTCGTATACGTCGGTTAATCGAGCGGTTAATGGCGGGGAATAGAGTGAGTGTGCGTATGTGTGTGTGTGTGTGTGTGTGTGTGTGTGTGTGTGTGTGTGTGTGTGTTGTGGTTAACCGCTTAATTTTGGGTGGGATTTATAGGAGAGGGAAAGAGAGAGAGAGAGAGAGAGAGAGAGAGAGGGAGATGGTGGATTAAAAGTGAGGCGAAAGGGAGGGTTAAGATTAAGCGCGGGTTGTTGGGTCGGTTGGTGGGTAAATAATGGTTTAATTGGTTCGTGGGTATTAGATGAGAAAGGCTATATCAACGTTTTTCATCTTTTCACTCGCTCGCTAAGCCTTGTTTGACTTATATCGTGTGTATAGCATATTTTGAATGTATACATAACTATGGGTAAATTCAAGGAACAGCTTAGAGATATATCCATATAGGTATACATTTTTAATTTTTAAACCTCGAGTTAGCTGTTTAAATAGGTTATAATTTATGCATATAGAAACCACAGCTTTACTAGCGTATAATTATGAAACATTCTTACTACTATATATTCATGAGTTTCCTTAAATATAATTTTTAACAAGGAAAACATAAAAAAAAATTAATCATCTACAAAACCGAGACACATATCAATCCATTACCAAACAAACGATTCGCATCATACACTCCCACTACCCAACATACGACCCCAACATCGAACAATACATACACTACCTCCGTTCAACAAAAGGCCCACCACTACCTCTACCACCCATCCACCTGCCAGCCAATTACACCAATTAGTCCTCGTTCTCCTACACACTCGTGCCCACCAAACTCTCTCTTTCTCTCTCTCTCAAACTCTCTCACTCACTCACTCGCTCACTTCGAAATTAACGTTCTCTAACGAATCGTTCTCTCTGTCTGTCTCTCTGTCTGTCTGCAACTTGTACAGTCCACCAACGGAGCTACCGGACGTCTCAGGCTACCCACTTCTCCTAGCTGAGTTAACACGCGACCGTCGTTGGCCTACCTCGGACATCAAGAAACTCGTAGGTGGCAATCTGCTACGAGTTCTCAAGGACGTTGAATATCACGCTTCGACGCTCTCGAATCAAACGCCAGCTGAGGAGTGGATACCACGTGAACTGATCGAGGATACAGCATACTGCAGGTACCTCGGTGTCTGAGCTAAATAAATCTATCATCTATGGATTATTATTAGTACGTGTATAATATGTATGAGTGCGATTTTAAAACGATGTTAATGCTGAAGTCTTCTATCTTTTTGGGGGGGGGGGAGGGGGGAGAATGGAGAGGGAGAGTGCGAACGGTGAAGTATAGGGGAGATTTTTATGCGGTCAATTATATGGGGTTCGTTCTTCTTTTTCTTTCTTTTAATGGTGCGGTGTCGGATGTCGCGCTGTTCTGATAGCCAGCGAAGGGGGACAAGGTTTCGAGAAACTTTTCTATTTCTAGCGTCGTTTCGTTTTATCGCAGTTACCATCGCTGGTTATTTCTCCCGGTAGGAAATATGGAACTGGGCTACGTTACAAATGTGTGTATAGAGAAACTAAAGTAATACAAAGTACTACTATTCTCCTTTTTTCCTGAACTCTTATACAGAAACCGGCTACGTTACACTATTTATCGATACTAAAACAGCTCAGTATAATGGATTTTTTCACACGTGTCATAGCATCTCATCACTGTCACCATATCTTCGTTATATAATCCCGTCTAACGCAAAATTAATCGGGCTGGCGTGTATGCGGTTGATAAGGATTTACCGTATATCGTTGCTCTAGTACACCGCTTCGGACACACGGTTGTATATTAAATTTCTGCGCATGGAATCCAAAGACATACATATATACGCGTGAATAAGATACGGAACAAACGAGCAGTAGCGTATAGTGCTTTAATTAAAGCAAAACAACGATTATTGATTGATATCTGATACGTGATGTGTATAACGCGAGTAAACAGTAATGCACGTAGCTGGTCAATTTTAATTATACCTAGAGGTTTGACAATTTATAATTGCGAAATGATTTTCTTTTGCTAGCAGATTATTTTATATGGGTTCCACCGCACGTCGCGTCATAAATCCTAGCAATTTTTCGTCGAACTCTGCAAGAAACAGTTTTCTCTCTCTCTCTCTTTTTCTCCCCGCGTGAAATAAATGCCTCCTCATGTGCCGCAAGAGCCCGCGAGTCCGATAAAACTAATGACACCATTCAGAAACTATTAAGAATCCATTCAATTTTCGCGTCGCTGCTCTCACCGTCGTCGTGCAATTATCCATCCGATCGAATCGAACCTAGACGAGAGAGGAAGGCTTGGGAAGCTTGTTAAAGCTTTCGCCACTGACGCTCATCCACTTTGAGGGAGCGAAATCTCACGCTTGGTGGAGAGGGAGAGAGAGAGAGAAGTAGGAAAAGAAGAAAAAAAAAGATAGAAGCTTCAGCGAGTAAAAGCTGGAGGCTCGATTTTCGCGAGAGCTTGGGAAAAGCGTGAGAGGAAGAGAGTGAGTGGGAACTCGTTATGTATGATGTATTGGTGCGTGTCTGCTGGGAATATACGCGTCGTAATAGTCGTCGAGGAACAGAACGTGGAGGAAGTTTCTCCTCTAGACTGAATTAGGTTGTAACCTTCTTTATTTCTTCTTCATCTTCGCACCTAACTGCCATCTCTCTAGAACCTTTTATTTTTTATTTTTAATAAGGTCTGAATTTTAATTCTCTCGTGAGATCGTCGTCGTTTTTTTTTTTTTTGTTCTTTTTTGTAATTGAATAGCTAAACGTGAAAAGGGACGAGATGATAAATATATATACGCGTATCATTCCAGCGGATATTCACGAATACGTATATAGACGTACTGTAAATAATGCCGAATGTATAACGTCTCGCCGAGTATGTGATGTTAGTATGAGTTTAGCATTTAGAGGTGGCCTAATAAGCGACCAGCTCTCTGCGAAAATCTAGTGGTAACCAGATATAGTATGATGTGATGATATTGTATGTTATACGAGGCGATCTATTATTACGATTATTATTATTATTATTATTCGAATAATAACTCATCGAGGGCCAATTATATCAGCTCGATAACGGGCTACTGTTCACACATTCGCGTGTGTATTATTATATATTATAATCGACTGTAAAAAGTTTTTAGACGAGAGCGAGAGATAAGACCCTGTGTGCGCGCGCCGTTTTACATTTGCAATAAACAAATAAAATGAGAGAGAGAGAGATAGAGAGAAAGAGAGTTGAACGTTGTAAACGATTACTGCGAGCGCTAGTGCGTATTATTATTATTATAATATATCGACGAGATGAGCGATAAAGGAGAGAGATATTTGATAATTGAAATATCGTGGCAAATGCTGTGTACATTGTTATAATGAATCTTTTACACTCCTGAACGAATGATTCCGAGTAAACTTTCACTATATTTCCGGTCTCGCTTTATACGAAAGCGTTGTTGCGTCGTTTACTTTTGTAAATATTTTTCACATATTACGTATACATAAGAACGCGAAGGTATATATATATATATATATATAGATATATATTATAGGTTCTATATAGAGTATAAGAAACGCGCGCGATTCGATCGCACTTTTTTGGAGAGCATCTCTCTATCTATAATACGGGAACACTGGCGCGAAACAATAAAAGCGAAATTTTCTCCCCCTACGCCAGTTTTGTAATATCTCGAGCGTCGTCGTCGCGTCTCTCGTATACCATTTTGATTGAAGCGAATATCTACATATATATATATCTATCTATTCGGCATCGGCAGCAGTTATGTCGAATTTACGAGGGAAATTCAAGGCGAACGCGCGTGCAGAGAGCCTGAATTAACAGTCGACGTATAGGACGAGACGTACATATATGCGTGTACGTTCTATATACGTTCATGTCTCCACGAGGTAATTGAGTTTTATTGTTTATTAACTACTTAAATGTTACGTTTGGCTGTAAAATTCGCAGTATAAATGTTATATGCCGTGTTGGGCAGTAAAGTTAAAATCTGATTAGTCGCGAACGGTCAAATGCTATATTATAAACATTCACTCGTACATATAACTTAGTCAGCGCAACATATTGTTGTCATTGGAGTGAAGGTTGCTGCGAAAATTCCAAACTGATTTAGGTTGGTATAGAGCGAACTTTGAACCGGTGAGGAGGGAGAATTGTAAAGATAAAATTAGAGTATTTTTAAGAGGGACGGAGTAGAGAGATGAGAGTGAAAAAATAATGAAAATGTAAAAAATAAGTCTGTACATTATGTAGGCGTAAACCTGTAACTTTAAGGTTTCGTTTATTCTAACGATGAAACCTAGTGATAAAGGATATGATAAAAGATTATTACTTGGTGAAAGTTTACTCGGAGTCATTGAGGAGCGTTGTTTAATTACGTTTTTCTGTATTATATATTACTGAAAGTTACATATGCGACTGCCAAGTAGAGAAAAAAAAATGTGAGAACCATAGTTTCTCTCTTTCTATAATCTAAATAAGCACAAATTCGCATCGGAACGGAGTATCCATCGTGATAGTATATCATTATTTAAATATTATTCAAGATCAAAGAAGAATATTTATTCTGCGTTTGTACAACACTGTACAGTCGCAGTATATATGACGTTCGTTTCGTAGAGCATTGACAATTGTTTACAATGTTCTATTTGCGAATTTCAAATTGATATTGTTTCGAAAAATATTTGTTCATTATTCATTGATGACTATGCTAGAATTTATGAAAAAAAATTGTTTGCTAAATAGGAGACCGTTAGACTTTAATTATTAGATGATGATACATTTTTCGGGGAGATTTTCAAATAAATATTTGTATAGTCGATACACGAAACTTCCTACGACTTTTGAATCGTATTTTTATCTAGGAAAGAAATATTTATCAAGTCCTTTTGTATACTTACATGCCAAAATTGCGTTGTACTAGCAATTACTTATAAATAATATAAGTAAAGTGCGCACAATAATAGCTGATACATTTTTGAAAAAAAAAAAAAGGTTTCATTATGCCTTACTATAACTAAAAAAATAGAAAAAGCTATATCGCAGGTTTCAATTCTGTTTTTATAAGGATTTTTGAACAATAGAAAATTTCTTATGACATTTCTTACGGGCTTACTTTGTACTGCTGAGATGAACTGATTTGTATTTTCATGTAAATAAAACAGCAGTGCTGTAAATTGAAAAACTTTTGTATTCCTTTCATTATTATCACGTAAAACCTTTTCATCCTAACAATGCTCAACTTTTTTCCCAACGTATTATTATATTTTCAGTTTGAACAATAATTTAATCAATATTTCAATTATTTTCCCCTCAAATTACAGCAGCACGTATTATTTAATTTAATTCAAAATCATCAATTATTATTTCAATGACTCAACGATTTACAACAATTAACCAGCGTAATAAAGTCGCCGATAACAATTTACTTGAAACGTTCATTTTAATTACCGTTGATAATATCATGAAATTAATTTTCACATTCAAATTTCCCCGGGCTGTAATTAAGAACATCGATCGAAATAACACTGTCAACAACTCGAACAATGAATATACCTATATATACATATACTTTAACAATGAGGAACGCGTGATTATAAAAATTTCCCTTACCGCCACATCGACAATCAACCTATACACACAAAAATTTTCGGGCTAAAGAACCACACTATAGTTTCATTTTCTATCCCTCCATTTCAGAATAGATCCTGCGCGCTTACCTATAGAAACACACGCGCATGATCGTTTATCTTAAACTTTCGCACGACAACGTGGGTCGAGCGCAAACGCAGCTCCGATTCATCTGCAAAGAAAACTCATTTCTCCCCGGGCAAACACAAACGGGGCCAAGCGGAAACATTAGAGCGGAGGCAGCGATCTTCTTCCTCCGAGTGAACGAACGAACGAGCGACACCGAAAACAAGAAGACGAAGGAGGAACGCCGCCGAAAAACGAACGGAGTGATATGAGGTAAAGTTTATTGGTACTAGATGTATGGCAGTTTGAGAGCTCGATCGTACGTAGTAGTAGTAGTAGTAGTAGCCGAGTTTTCAACACAGTATGGGAAGATGTATTGCTAGAGTAATGCAATTACAGTGTCGTTTTCGGTAGGAGGAAAGGATTGCGTGTACTTTGATATGTTCAAAGACGTTAATTATTGCCTATACTTGTTTTCAACCTCTATACTTTTATTGTTTTCCAGTTGGAAATAACAAGCAATTACCGAACGATGTGTTTTACACCAGAAACTTACGTATACGTTTTCAAAGTATATAACAAAAAAAAAAAAAAAAAATTCCCGTGTACCACAAACTTTACTCCACCAAAGTCCAATACAAAAACAATCCAACCCTTCATCGGCTCGATCTCGCCTATACACGCGAGAAAACAAGAAAATCTATTTGCGCTCCGAAGGGTGGCCGACGCGATAGTCAAGTGTTATCTCATTACTTGTTTTTAAGTGTTGGAACTACAAAGGCGAGCGCTCGTATACTTTAGCACTTCTCGAGTGTTGATCGAACCCCTTCAACACGAGCGCAAGTGATCGAGAACGTGTATATGTATACCTATATATCGACACAGCTGTGTTGTATAACACGCGCGCGCGCACGGGAAAATCGATTTCGTAGCGGTGTACGCTAACGCGCGTACTTTTAAAGGGTAACTAGATAACCGCGCATTTTAAATTTCTTCTTCGTCGTCGACGACGGAACGAAAGGACGCGCATCGGTGCGCACGAGGTGTAATAAGGTTGGTGGAAAGAGGGGAAAAAAAGACGAAATTTTGATTGCCCGTGGTTTGATAGCGTTTGGGGATGGTAATGTCGTGAGGGCTGCTATCTTTTTCTTTGAGAACGTTCCGAATGCTGGGAATTGTGTTATTGTATTTATGGTATGATGTGGTTAAGTGTTAGTATAGGGTTATGGTACAAAGGAATAAAAGTAACGACGGATTATTTTACCTAAGAAAAAAAAAGATTGTTGTTCGTTCGAATAATAGAAATGTATTTTATAACCATTTTTTTTAACTTCAACGTTATTTACAATCTGTTTGATTTTGACAACAAATACATTTTTTAAACAACGTTTAACAACATGTCGGTACTTCATCATTGATCAGTATATCATTACTTATTATTTATAATTACAAAATATACTTATTTTACATTTGATTTCAATTTTAATTATAAACATTAATTATATTCTTTATAATAAATATACATTATTCACGACACCTTCATTACAAACATTTCTCCTATACCCCTTCAACATCAAACCCAACAAAATCCTCCATTCCCTGTCAAACAGGCCTTGACAATACCAAAAATCAAGACTACTATACATCCGACAACAACTACTCCCTAGTTGCTCCAACTCTTTACAGTCCTCTCGTTAAAACGCGACCTCCCAACTCGCTGGGAATTCAAATCTCTCCCTCTCCCTCTCTCTCTCTATACTACTACACACTATACAGAACAACTTCAGCGTACACACACGCGTACTCGAATTCGGAAACGCAGACTTTGTACAGCTCTCGAATTCGCTGGAAAAAAATCGCTGACTACAAGACGAGGGAAAATCAAAGAGCGAATTATCGCTTGGTTCGAGTACGTTGCACTATATATATCGGTATATACGCATGCAATTACTCGGGCACATTGTTTTTCACTTCGGTGAAACATCGCAGTGTAAATGGATAATTTACGGCTATATGCATGTATGTTTGCGCGAATCGAGCCGATTTTAACATTGGAATTCTTTTGACGCACGTGAGGCGCAGGAAAAATGAAAAGGTAGAAATTGCAGTTTGAAAATAATCTCTTTAGCGCAGAAATATGGGGGATGGTAGTAATTCGATGAGTAAAAAGAATCATTTAACTGGGGCGACGCGACTCGTTAAAGTCGTCGGCATTTAAGTTTCAAGCTCCCGGTGTGCGCTTTTTACTATCGCTTTACGGTTAGGTAACGTTTAAATTAACGATTATTCCCTAATGAAACTAAGAAAACCTTCAAGTATAGCGACGGTTAAACCTTAATTCTTTTATATCTCACGCGCGTGGGATTATTTCTTCCCAGCTGCTAATATTATAGGTACATAAATTAATCCGCAACTTTTAACAAAAAGAAAAAAAAAACTTCACGCGACCATTCGCCAAATATATAAAAGATATGTAATAACCAGCGAATTAATAAGAAAAAAAAATAACGTTTAAGGTGAGTAAAGCCACAACAACAACAACAACAACAACAACAACGCTCGTATAACGCGCAACGATAACTATACGAGCTATAAACTGTAAAAACTATAAGCTACCATGTATATATATATATATATATATATACACGTGGAAGCTTGTGGTATATATTGCGCGAAAGGTTGAAACGACTACTTAAACAAACGATACGCGAAGCGTGCACAGCTGTGAGGATGAAAAAGCCACGCGTTGTTGTCATCATCGGGCGCAAAACATTGAAAACGCCACTAAACTTCGTTGCGAGTAAACGCAAGCGCGTGAGATCTTTACAACTTTGTAAATTAACTCTATCCGTTAAGTTTGGGTAATCAAGGGTAAGTAACTTGCTTGTGGTATAAGGTCGGTGCGGTTGTATGCAAGGTTCACGCTGTAGAGGAAGGATGAAAAGAGGATTTTTAAGATGGGGATTAGGAAGCGAAAGGGTTAAATTGTTTAATAAAGTCAACTAATTTTCCTTAGTTTATTAATTTTACTTTTCGTTATAAATTTTGAGGTAAGTAAGTTTTGCTAATGGTATAATACTTTTGTTGACGAATTAATAAATATTCGTGTGAAAGATTATACTGTACCAACTTAAATTTTTGCTACGTATTACATCAAATAATATTATAAAACAAGGCAAAAGTCACGATCGTCATAAAACAACAAACAAAGAAAAGGTATTAAAAATGCCAACTGCTTATTATTCTTATCAAAATTTCTACCGGGTACAATGCAGCAGCAGGCGACGAGTAAGGCATTTAAAATCAGCCTGAAATTCCTCAGAATTATACGCATTTACTTTGGATTAAGAATAATACACCGAGCTCAGGAAACGAGAGAGAGAGAGAAAGAGAAAGAGAGTGAGTGAGTGAACGTAGGCTAATCCAAATTGCGCGGCCCGTCGGCACGTGTGCAGGCTATTAATGCCAGAGGTGTGCGTGTACGCAGTCGGTACAAGACAAAGACGCCCGTCTAATCAGAATGCAAGTAGCTCTGCAATTCAGTTATTAACTATTACACATGGCACATACGTGGGTGTGGGTATGTATATGTGGGTATATATATATATATATGGTCGTAATTATACATAATTTGGATTATTGCTGAATTATTAGATGGAGGCTTGTGTGTATAGCGTCTAAGCCTCGCGAAGTCCATTGTTGAATTTCGCGCGTGCGTTTAGGCAAGTGTATGTAAATTTTAATTAATCCTGCGAGTTATTTAGTACTTTATCATGATATTATTTTTTTTAACAGAGTGTGCGAAACTCACTTTTTTACTACGCGAAGTAGCTTTATTGAGCGACTTTGCAAACGCTGTACAATCGTGATCGAGCCTCTCCTAATAGCCGTAAGAAATTTTCAATTTACAGCATTCTTTTAATAAAAAAAATAATCTACACGTAACATAAATTAGCTCTTTTCATATTTCTATTTCCTCTATACTGCTCTATTCTTTCATATATCTATAAATTTCAAACTAATGAAAAACTGCTAACTTCTTATAGCTATATAATGCTTTGAAATATAATGCTGAAAAAACTGAAAATTTTGTACGCCTCGGTACAACCATGTTAGCTAGAATAAGCTAATATTACTCTGCACATCGTTTAAAAAAAAATAAAGTTCGATACATTTAAGCGACGCGGATTATCTTCGCACAAGTGTTTTTATCACTTGTATACAACAAGAACAAATCATTCGCTTCCCACATATATACTTGTATAATCGAAATATACTACGTATTTTGATAACATTAGCGATAAAAAAAAATTTTTCTTAAAATACCATCACCACTATATAACGATTTTTATCAAAAGTTCGGCACGTGATTACCATAACAATCGTCCTCCTTCAAACGACACCCATTAAAATTCCAGAACTTAAACAACAATATTACGAAACATCGTCACGCACAATACTCGACCTACTTAAAACAGCTTCCCCCGACGCTTACACACATCCCCAATCGTCCCAGCACGCTTGGCATAAATTTTTCATCCACTCCATATATATATATATATGCGCCTAATCTAATCTAACCCAACACACACACACACACACATACACACAACGTGTATCATCCCTCTTGGCTGGATCAGTAAGCTCGCCAGGCAAGCACACGCAACGCACAATGACAAGCTCTCTCATCCCCTCCGCGAGGATACGTCGTGGCTACTACAACAACAACTACTACTACTACTCGTTCTCTCACACTCGTGAATAATTCATGTCTCTTGCTAGGACAGGTATATGTATATGTGTGTGTGTATACACACGCGAACTTTATTGTGCTCCCGGACAATATTGGACAGAGGAAGGGTGAAATTGTTGCGCAATATAGCGACTCTTTGGACAATGCGCGACGCCGTTCAATTTGCAGTTTAAACAAAATTCCGGGTATAGTAAGGGGATATGTTGTTCCGTGTGTTTGGAGCTGCGGTATGTTTCGGATAGCCTGTGGCTGTACGTAGAGTTGTGTATATAGGTGAGAGATAGAGGCTGCTCCTTGGACGCGAGTTATTGTTTCGTTGCGGTGCGGATGGGTGGATAGTATTTAGGAGCTAGCGAAAGGAATTTAAAGGGGAGGGGGCGAGGTTAATTGCTGACAGACGTGGGGTGAGAGATATGATGATTGACGAGTGGTACGGATGAGCTTTTTGAGAGTTGGGTTGAGTTGTATGCACGATTAATGGTGAATAGTTTATGAATTGGGTCGAATTTAATTGTAAGGTTAAGGTATTTGTTTGTTGTCGGAATGTGGGTTAATTTTTTTTATTACAGCTGGTGTTGAATAATACAAAAAAGTAAATTGATTAAGAGTATAACTTTATCTAATGAAAAACTTAAACGGCAGTAAAATTGATATGTATTAAATGGGACCATTACACATTTCTCTTTTAATTTTAACACTTTAAGTTATGTTGTACCAGGATATTCCAGGTATAAGCAAAGACCATAAAAATTCAAATTGCAATAGCAGTAATTGGATTTGATTTAGGCAATCACGTTGGTGGCTCGGATTCAATTAGTGGTATTGCAATCTTAGTTTGACAGTCGCATACATATTCAATTCCATTTAATTACGCGTTCAATTTTCACATCTAATCGCAGCCGAAAATTTAATATCGGAAGACCTAAATGAACGAGATCACGGTGTAAAACAAACGCTTCAAGCGAATAATTAATTTCTAATCTAATTTACGAGTATACTTCTCATTTCACAACTTTAATGGTTTCTTAATACTATTAAATTCAGATTAAATTATCAAAATTATATTCTAACGAAATATTTCTAATTATAAAAAAAACCTTCACATCACTTCCTCCAATTCAAACATATATATACAACTTTCCTTGCTATTCCCGTCCGTTGCGCTCTCAACAGCGTTGAAAGTCCTCGTGAAACGTTAACGCGCGTAGCGGTAGGAAATAAGACAGCACGAAAAACGGCCGCGAAGTGACCGGCGCGTGTGTTCGGTCCCGACGGCGTACTAAAGTCGAGTATGAACCGCGCGTTCGCCTTAAAGTTTTAGCACGAACGGTGTGGGTGGCAAGTATCGATTTTTCGAATTTTACGGAAGCTCAGCGGGTTGAATTGGTCAATATACGTGTGACAGGTAGGAGAGGCAGGTAGGAATTGGGTTTTGGTGTGCGATATCGAACAGTGCATAAAGAAGAATGCCCATATGAGTATAAGGTAAATCTGTCCCACGAAAGAAACGTACACAATCATTTCCATCATTAAGTGCAAAAAAACAATTAATTTTTAAAAAAAAAATCACCCACTAGCACGCGGGTAAGTGGCTGAAGGTATAAAATTATTTTGCCATCAAATGGAAGGACTGCTCTGAATGAGTCTGTTCGTTCTTTAGCATGTTTTTTAATCGTATATTGAAACCGCAATGAGACAGTTGGAAAATGATGCTACGCCTGAGCGTTTCAGATCCGTGACGGGCTATGCTGGAAGTGCTTTATACTGAAAATGCATAAATTCAATAAATATCTGTTTAGTGAATACGTAAGTTGCTGATTAATTATTGAAAAAAACGTGCAAATATAATTTTTTTAGCATAATTAGGGATCATGGCGAAAAACGTAGTTTTCGATATCCGATATAAAGATACGTCCGCGTCAACCGAAACTGCTGTTCTGAATCAGTTTTTTCGTCCATTAACGTATTCTTTTGGACTCTTTAATCCTATGTATTTTTGAATTCTAGGAAAACGTGCAAAGGTCTCGAAATCACAGTGGGGTAGCTAAGAGGTGAATTATTTTACAATATTTAGTCATTCCTGTAAGTAGCCTAAAGGGCTGCTCTGGAAATAAAATTATTAATATTGGTTGCTTTTTTCATTATCTTTCTTTTGAGCATTATTTTATCTATTTAGAAACGTGCAAAGCCTTGTATTTTTAGGATATTTAGTAAAAGTCTGCTGATAATTCATGGAAAAATCAATGCCATCTTCAGCCACTTTCCCCCGTGCTATTTTTTGGGGGTGAATATTTTTTTTTTAAATGAATTTTTTTTTGCGATCTAAACGATATTTTACCGTTTAAACGATATTTTACCGTATACAGATTTACCATATATATTCATAGGCATCCTCCGATATGTATTATAAAGCAAATATTTTGTGTCTCGATGCATTCAGTTTTCGTATGGTGGGGTAAGAAATTTGAAATAAAGAGTTTGAGTAAGTTTTCATTAAATGTTTTAGATGCTTTAAAATACATGATACGTTGTTTAGTAATGATACATCCGGAACTGCTGTAATCAATATTGCGAATATTGCTAATTAGGAAACCGATGATACACTAATAAATAAATAATACCTTTAAAAAGAAACTCCCATCACACCCGAACCGAGAACCACTCCGTATCTCATATTCACCTTCTTTTTATCCCCTTTTTACACTTATCATTTCCACTCAAGCATTTTCCTTCCAGTCGCGACGACACACACACACACACACGTATATATATATATATATATATATATATACACACACACACACACACGTATAGTGCGCAATCCCCACAGCGCGTATCTCGATTCCGATTGGACTTTGGACGTTTCATCGCAACGGCGAGGAACGCGCGCGTACACCAGCCGGACGCGCCCGCTCGGCTATAAATCATGCGGATTTGCCGAACCGCAATATCCTCTGATTGATATATAACGAAAATGGCACGTGTTTGCGCAGGGCTTAGCTGTGGCTGAGTGTCGCTACTGCTGCTGCTGCTACGGATGTCGAATTGTCGCGTTGGAAACTCTTCGAGGTTTGCCTTTCGCGTGTGTTAAAGTGATGATGGTGATTTTTCGCGGATGAGAGCTGTCGCGTGGGTGGTGGGTGGAAAAGAGGTGATTTTTTTGGAAGTTTATAGGAAATGGTTCGAATATTTTTAGGACTTATATTGAGAGCTAGTTGCTCCGATATATAATTTGGTTCATGTGTTACGGGGTTACGTATAATATTTTTTCGTGTAGATTTTTTATAAAGCTGTTTTTCATATACCAAAAATAGTAATAATTGAAATTCTACAAAATATTTTATTGTATTTTGAAATATTTTACTATTTACAGTTCAGTTAATTCGAAAATATTTGAATACACACAGGTTTGCAAAAACTCTTGTTTTTCTGAAAAATAATAAAAATTAAACGAAAAAATTTCATGTCAAGTTTCCAGTACCCCGATGATCACTTCAATTAACTCTCTTTCAAGCGCCTGCGCAGCCTTTTTTCCACGCTTATTAACATCCTCGAAATCCAACAAAACTAACAAAACTCCCAAACCACACGAAACACTAATTACGTTACAAACACATACACACATACATACACATATACATACGCATATACCAGCCAAATGTCACGGCACTCATGTCACAGGACGTACTTTTCGCGCGCTTGCGAATTAATTTTTAATTTTCAATTTTCCCCCGCGCGTTAATCCAGGGGTATATACGCGTGTGTATGTATGTGCCGTACCCTTTAAAACGCCGCAGTCGCTAAAAAAAAGGCGAGCAAGCGCGTGAACTTTGACATAAAACGCTAGAGTGAGAGAGAGAGAGGCACTCAGCCGTCGTCGTCGTTGGGGGGTCACAAAGAAAGCTCTCGCGCGTAGTTAGCGCGTTCCAATCTACTTGACGCGTAGGTACACGCGCGTATGTGTGTGTAGCGTATAAAGAGCGAAAAGACCGTGGAAATGTGTCCATTGCTCGAGGTGACTTTAACTTTTGTAATATTGAAGGAGGAAAGAAGAGAAAGGGGTTGAGTGAATGATTCGGATGCATGTGCTTGTTGAGCGTATAAACGTGTGGTTTGGGTGGGAAGAGAAAGTAATATTAAGTTCCTCAAGGTTGTGGAATGCCTTTTTCGACGCCTTTTTTTTTAGTGGTACTTCGAGTTCCAATTAACGTGTGCACTTTTTTCGACTTTTGCTACCGTTGTGAAAAAAAAACTGATAAGATTATTTTAATTATGTATAATTTGAATTGTAAGAACTTAACTTATTAATAATCGAACTATATATTTTTTCAATTATATCCGGCAATTCATATACCTAATAGATATCGCACAGCTCACATTGTATGTAATTAACAATAATGTCGGAATGAAATGGAACACACAATGAATAAATTATCAAGTCGAATTACGGTGGACTCGCGGGGCCGCACACTCGTCAATTATTCAATCAAGGGACTTTTCACTCTTAACACCTGCGGCTACCTCGCGAGCACTGCCGTTTAATTATTTGCATCGATTGACTTCATTACACGCGATCGTCAAATAATGACATGAGTCGAGCTTTTTCTCGTCTTTTTGTATATACTTAATGGTATTAAGGTTATTACGTTAAATTATAGGTCACGAGATCTTTTCAAAACTTATGGTCTTTGTTTGATAACATATATATACGTATTAGCAAAGATTAATGTGTATATAATTATAAAAATGACATATAAGTATACACCTATCCTCGTTTACCCTGTCATATATATGTATATATATCACTGAAAAGTGAAAACTTCCTTTACGGAAGTTTCATTGTGAACGGCGCGGAAGCGTTTTTTTCTGACGCCGATAAATCAACCTGAAGTTGATTCACAGCCGAAACTTTGTAGGCAAAGTTCAAGCATATAAGAAAAGATCGTGGCGCGAAAAAATTTCAAGGGCCTTTCTCTATATATTGCGCATATATATATGTATGTATATATGAAGTTTCGTGCACGCCGTTAATTAAATGGACTCATTCAATTACGATTTCAAAAGCAGATACGCGTGTACCTCTTGAATTAAAAGGCCCACGCGCGCGAGCAGTTCGCCCCTATCACAAGGGGGCGCGAATGAAAAACTTAATTTTCAAAGTGCATTTCATTTTACTTACACGGCTAATGGCTCGCTGTCTCTCTCTCTCTCTCTCTCTCTCTCTCTCTCTCTCTCTCTTGCTCTCTTGCTCTTTCATCCGACCTCTTGCCGAAACTTCGTAGCGCATGCGCGCACAGGCCAAAGTTCCGCGATACGTTTTAATTTTCGTAAACGTGTCTCGATTAGCATTTTGCTGGGGCTGAGCATGAACGCGTGAATGAATTAAATTAAATTTTGAAAATTTTCGCTATATCTCGACTAGATTTTGATGGAAAACTGTGTGAGTGAAATTTTAGGTATAAATTTCGATTTAGAAAATATTAACAATTACTTCGGGAGATTTGATGTCAAGAGATATTAGCTTTTTCAAAAAGTTAAATGATTCAAAATGCACATATAATATGCATAATTCTAACTATACGTATAGTTCAGTCATATTATGCATAATTTACATATGCAATGAGAACATTGTGATGTCATTGTATTTCATGTAAATGAGGGAATGCAATGCGCCGCTTGAGTTTCGAAAAATTTGTATTTTTTGAATGCTTATACGTATAGTTTTTATCGCACTTGGCCTTGATTCACGATAAAACGACAAAAACGATTTGGCATTCAAATTAATCGCAATCGTATAACAAAATTTTTGCATTCATTGTAGCGAAGATATTATCGTTATTATATCTTTATCAACGAGTAACGGATAAAATCCTTTAATCTTCACTTCTTTTAATTAAAACTTCACTTTAGTATAACTACAAGACTTTCTCATTAAATTCCGTGCTTATATAAATTCTATAAAACATAACTAAATATATTTCCTTTTTTCATTTTTTCTCTTTCAATTTTGTGACCTCGAATAAACAACTCCACACAGCCATACTAATTCCCCTAAATTTACAATTCCCCCTAAACTAAATTCATCCTACCCAATTATTCCCATCCAGAAAATTCGTACAACACCCCAAATCCACACACACACACACACATTCAGACACAGACCCATAACATCACAAAATTTATTAATCGTCGCATAGTAGCATATAACCCCTACCTCATTTACATCTGATTTTCGCCTACACACAGTAGTCGGTCGACAACCCCGCCACTCGTAAATAAGGATACTTTTGCGGGTTATATGCGCTGCTGTCGGCGCTCGGCGTTCACCAATGAAGTGCGTACGTGCGAGTCGTGGCTTTTGGAGATCGCTCGTTGCGTGAATTTTAATTGGCGTGGGTGAGGGTAGAGTGAGAGAGAGAGAGAGAGAGAAAGAGAGAGTGAGGTCAGTGATTCACGGATGAATGGTCGGTTGAGTGGCTTCGCTTGGGATGGTGTATCATGTGATGATGGGTATATACGTTGTATACAGAAGAGGGAGATAATTGGCGATAGAAGGGCGAAGGGAAAAAGTCTATGTAGAAGTGGATTGTGGTTACATCGCTGTGTGGTAGTTGCAATATGGCCAACAGGGATAATGTGTGTATCGGTTCATTGGCGTTGTATCTGGAGGAGTTCGCTTTGAATGTAACTGCAGGAATATGTAGGAAAATCATTAATATTACTATGTTCTGTACAGATCGTTAGAGATACAATCATAGAAGAGAAAAAAATTAAATTATACATTAGAAGTACTTGACATTCTAAAGTTTTTCGCAAAGAATACAATCGATTCGATCCGCTATCTTGTAAAAAAATCACAATGTCGCTTCCCATCGTTTGATTTTCAAAGCATTCCCGTGCGAGTCATACACCTGAGTCGAATGCGTACATCCGAGCTAAGCCAATTAGTATTCTAGCTTGGTTCTTCGATTACTCGAAAAGTTATTGTCTTTTTAAGGCTTGTTCCGCGATCGTCGATCGTTGTTACTACGCTGTGATTAATTGCAAGTGGAACGATCTATGCATGACAAGATCATCATTTCTTATGTATACACGTGTTCCCCCCTCCCTCTCCCCCCTCTCACTTGGAGTACGGTCATGTAAATTCAAAAGGTTACGTTAGGCTTGAGGTCAAGTTTTACGCGGTTTTTGGATTGTACGAAGATGATTGTTTTTTGCTCAAGGCACGGTTTACTTTGGGATAATTTATTATCGTTGTTGAGGAATTATAATGATTTAAATAAATTATAAGATGATAAACATTATTTTTACAGGTAACTTTAAATTTTTATAATATACGGTAGTATTATTTATTAAATAAAATCTAAATATAAAAATAATAAAATAACGATGAAAGATAACTTTTAGCTTTGATTTTTAACAATTATACGAAAACACAATTACAATTTTAAATCTTAAAGAACAACATAGAACGAACGAAATCCATCAAATCACAGCCTCTCGTTGTGGAGAAACAAAGACAATCCACTTAAGTTCAATCAGTCGAAAACGATCGTCCAGGAGGAAGAATAAAAAAGAACGACTCTCTAGCATCGTACGCCCTCGACTTTGACAGCCGAAGGCTCTGTTAATTCGTGCGCGAGGCGCATCGGCAATTGAATCGCGAGTCGCTGAATTTTTAATCACGCCCAGCTCGTCGTGCGCCTTCCGCATCGTCTCTTACTCTTTGTCCCGTGCCAGTGCACGTGTCACTAATTTTTATTATACCAAGAGGAGAAGAAGTAGTTCCTTCCGTGAAGTTGGTATATACATGATAAAGGTGCATGACACGGTAATGGCTGATTGGAATTGCGATCGTGAGACGCAAGCACTTTGCGAGTCGAGTGAATTAGCGCGAATGGATTCGTTAATTTTTACACGGATGCGTTTGTAAAACGCGCGCGTGTGTTGATTCATTCGATGTATTGTTCTTTGTATGGATGATTTTATTCGTGAATAATTTATTATTTGGTAGGAGGGAAGAGTGTACAGAGATATTTTTGCAGATGAATGGAGAAGGTTGTTGTTAAAGTTTACGGTAAAGTGATATAGTGGTTCCTTTTTTTTTTAATTGGAGGGAAGAGAGTAATGAAGTGAAATGGGTTGAAAAAGTTCATTTTTTGATTCCTATTTTGTAAAGGGTTCTTTCAAGTATGTACTGCTACGAAATATTTTTTTCAAAAGATAACGACAGCATTTTACTATAAATGGGAACTTTTTTCTAATTTTATTTACATAAAATTTTTATCATTTTTAACATTAATCATACCATATTTTTGAGATTTCTGAACTCTCCTGAATTTTTAAACATCTTTAGATAAGGATAAACTCAACTTTGCAACATAAAAATAGATTTAACAAACATATAACGCATTGTAAAACTAAAATCCATTACATTACTCTTAAAAATACAAAAGAACAATTCGCATGCAAAGTTTTAAATAGATTGTTTAATAATTCTTGCACATACCGTCAGTTAAAGACGAAAAATGTAGTTTTGAGTAAAAAAAAGAATTGAAAATTTGCTTTTCCATTCAAGTAATGTATAGATATAATTAGAAAAAAATTTCAAATTAAGTCTAATTTTAATGGCTTTTTTAACTCATAGATAACAATGCGACTGCATCGCAATTTACGTGATACATATTGAATGCATAAAATTCTTTTACAATTTAAGATGAATCATAAATTACGAAATAATATTAACAAATTTATGTACAATTTCTACTCGCAGAAATTCACTTCTAAACCTGAAAAATACAATTCAATCCACTTAGTACAGTGGTAAAAATTTCATATTTAATATATGCCATACACGCAGCTAGCAGGCAACCGAGAGAGCGAGAGAGTAAGCCCGTACCACTCGAGAGTAGAAACGTCACGCGCCACTCGTCTCCGGCTGCATGCGAGAGCGCAACAATCGTGCCTCCCGCACATAACCCAAGCCACTTGCACAATCAACTTCTCCCTCTCTCTCTCTCTCTCTTCCTCTCAACCTGCAATATACCCCCCGTTGTCCAAGCGTACAGCGACCTACTATAAGGAGCTTTACTCCTTCCCTCGCTCTCTCTCTCTCTCTCTCACTCCTCCAAGAATAATTTCCCATTCGATCCTTCCTCAAAAACCAAGAACCCAAACGCGCTGATATTACGGAACTTACCTTCCTTCCCGTTCCGCTTCTCTCCCTCGTGAGAGAGTAACAGAAACCTGTCACGAGCAGAGCCGCGCGCATACTTCGCCGCACAAAGCGACCGCGGCGACGTTACAAGAAGAGAGAGAGAGAGAGAGAGACGAGGCGACGGCTCAAAGGAGTGCTGCTGCTACTACTGCTACTATACGCTGCCTGGCTGCTTGCGAGCTCGAAATTTTCGGGCGACGCCCGTGGCAATAGCAGCAGTAGCAGCCTGCCGTGACGCGATACGGGGGAATTTTACGCCCGCGCGCGAGGGAGAATGAGGAAGGCTATTTTGCGCTGGGGAATTTTAGGGGGAGAGAGAGAGAGAGAGAGAGAATAGCTATTGTCGACGAAGGCGTCGAGGTGTATAGAGTTACAGATGTAAGGGCCTCTTTTGTGTAATGGAGTTTAGGAGAGGGAGTGGATAGTTTATTTATGAAGGAGAAGGTGGAAGGGATGAGATGTAATGAAGATTGAACAAATATTGAGGGTTGGAGGATGCGCGACGATGCTGTAATGGACCTGACAAAAGTTTGGTTTTGACGTTATGACTACGATAAGTGTACAATATTAGGGAAGTGGATCGTGTGTTCCTTATGATGGGCTTTTAAAGTCAATGTATGAGTGGAGGAAATTACGTGTCGTTGGGTATAATCAGCTACAGTGTTCGTTTTAATTTATTATACGACATTTTACGCGGATTGTTGTACTGTTGTAATGTAGAAAATTGTCGATAGAAGAAGGCGTTAGAAATAAAAAGTGATCGAATCGAGTGAAAAAAAGTAAACTTTATCACTGGATCGTTGGTAATAAGTTGTGTAGAAAGTAATTGACCCATCGTCAAAGAAAAACTCTGATTTAAAAGGTAACAAATAGTTGATAGTGATAGATGTTGGATTGGAAAAACTAGCTTCTATACCTAAAAAGTAAATTACTTTCTACTGTAAGGCTATAAAAAGAAATACAAAGAAAAACCGTCAGTCAACAGTTCTCTCGCTTCCAGAATCAAACTGCTTCGAGGCATTAAAATGTTCTCGTTCCGGAAATACGTTAAATTGTTATATAGTCCAAAGAATTTCAGGCACTCGTGTAGATTTCACTTTGTTTATACCAACAAAACAGTTTAGATAACATTTCAACTCAACATCCATCGGCTACATTAATATCAAATTACAAGACTTCCAAAATCACCAAGTCAAAACTTTCTTTCCTTTACCCTCCCCTTCGCTATCTTCAACAAACTTTTCGCACAGACTATCCTAAAAACTTCTCCACAGCAGAAGAAGAACAACCGCGACGATACACGTTGCGTGGCTCAAACGTCAGCTAACAAGCCCCGCGTGCACTGGTGTCTTCAATCACTCGTTTGTCCCCGCGTGAGTCCTGGAATTTTTCTCGCCTCCCTATACTTTTTCTGTTCGCAACTTTCTTCTTCACCGCTAAAAGACATTCTACACGCGAGACACGAAACTTTCAGGACGCACGAGGCAAATTTTCGCACGAGACGCTCGTTAACACGCCGATAAGCGCAATTGGGATGTATTAAGGCTGAAAAGTGTGAGAGAGAGAAAAAAAAAAGGTTTCAGCTCGTGTATATATATGTATATGGAAACCCAACAGTGATGGAGAATAGTTGGCCGGACGTGTTTTGCGCAAACGATGGAAGTGAGAAAAAGCGGATTTCCGAGTTACGCGTCAGTTCAGGTGGGAAAGTTTTGGTGGTGGCTACTGCGGTAGCTGTTTTTTTTGCAAATTCGTTTAATTGATTAATGAACGAATGATTTTCGGAGGTGAAGGTAGTTTACGAGGAAGTAAAATTGGAATTGTTCGGAAACGAGTTAGTGATGGCGCGCGTTACGGGCTGTTTTATAGGAGTGAGATAAGCTGTAGGGGAGCAGAGAGTCTTTTGTGTTCGATACATTAGCGTTTCGCGAATGCAAATTTCTTAGATGGCAAAGTCTTCGAATGGCTTCTTTCTTCGAAAAAATCGATATGTTCTCCTCTGTTTCGATTTTAGCGAGCAGGAGTTTGGTTTCAATTTGATTAGCTATTATTTTCTTATACGATGAAGCAGAAGATATTATTAGATATAGGAAAAAATATATGCTTTGTTACTCAATTAAATATAATATTACATGGAAAATAGAATACACATCGTTGTTACTCTAATTACGCTAACAGTAATACAGAAGCATTAAGCGCCGGTAAGTATTCATAAAATTCGCAACTCGTGCAAACACTCCCATAAAATCTGGCAACAACAGCTCGACACAAATCCACCTAATTACGAGGCAAAGAATAAAAAAAAAACAACTCCATTTACATCCATTTCATTCCAGAATGGAAAAAGAAACGCAAATCCCTCTCTTTTTTACGAGACGAACTTGCGTCTCACGCACTCGCAAACTTCCTTATTCGAATGGCTTTTTAAACCCTCGTCGGGCTATAGGTACTGACCGATCTTGACTTTATTAAGAACCGAGAATGAAGTGGGTTTGGAATACTACAGTACTACGACACGATGTAAAAGAAAGAAAAAAAAAGAAGCAGAGCAACGAAGAAGCTCACGGCGTAACGAGCGAAGAATGACGCGACGTCCCTGGGTTGAGAAAAAAAAAACGATTTAAATGGCGAGTGAGCGAGCAACGGAGCCGGAAAAAAGATCGTTAAGGTGCCGACGACGATGATGATGATGTCCTTCCGTCGAATTGCGCTCCAACGCCGTTATTGGCGCGATAAAATTGTTTCTTTTATTCCGCGGACGGATGATGTATACTGGTATATAAGCGTGTAATAAACGCGCGCTGTTCTAATTTTAGATGAAACATTGTCCTGGTTATGGCAAAATGATTGCAAAACACTCGATATATTGTTTCTCGATGTAAAAGCAAGCGATTTTTTAAATTTAATGGAATATCGTTGTTATATATATATATATATATATATATATATATATATTGCTGAAATGTTTATGTTAAATTTTCGTAGTAATCCATGTTATTAAATATCCAATCGCAAGATATGGTCTATAACAGTATAAAACAACATGTATTATAGCGGTCTATAATTTGTTTACAGCATACTTACTAAAGACATAAACCCTGTGTGTGCCTCTCATTTACTGCTACAATAAATAGTTCATTACCAGATTTTTAATAGCCTCATCGACTGTCATTCCAAAAATCTTAACAAATATCTAAAAAAGTATACTCTTCAAAAAATAATTTGATTATATAATTAAAAACAAAATAACGTAAAATTCTAGCAAAACCGTAATAGTAACAATTATCCTAATTTTATTTGCACGTGTGTGTGTGTGTGTGTGTATGTGTGTCTGTGTGTATTTCGATGATCAAAAGCCTGGTAAACACTATTTTTATAACAAAAAAAAGCACACTACAGAAACATGTTATTAAAGTTTCAATTACGCGCGTGCGCGCGACTCTCGTACACCCCTGGGTATACGGAGAAAAAAAAACACTCGCCCCACAGGGGATTTAATTTGCAAACCAATTTGTAACGTCGCTATTTTCGACAGACGATCCTTACTCACGTTCTATCTATATATCGAATAAAAAAAAAGAAAGAACAACTCTGACCGTACGAATTTTTCTTAGAATTCGTTACATACGCTTTTTAACCTATACGAGTCAGCAAAAAGAATACCATATACCAGCGCGGCAAACGAACTTTTAATTAATCTGCCCTCATCCTATACAGCGCGGTACAGTTTCTTCCTATTCGTACGACGAATTACAATTACGCTTGACCTTCGCAAAAGAGACAGAGAGCGAGGGACACACACACACACATAAAGAGAGAACGAGAACAATCGCAATCGAACCCGCGAGCCGTAAATTCGCGTGCGCATACAAATTTCGAAAGCGCGTAAATCTAGACGCGCAAGCGTAAATATCGTCGCTTGTATGTATATACATATATACACATATATGTATATATACGCGTACGCAAGTGCTAATTTCGACGGTGTATGTACTCGCGCGCTTGCGCTCTGTACGACGTGATTGCGCGTCTGTGCGTGTGTGTATATGTGCTTGGAATATATATATGTATATATGCATGCGTATATGTGAGTACGCACAATAATGCATATATAGGTGTACGAAGTCGTTAATATTTCGGGACGTACAAATACGTGTCGTTGTATATGACTCTGTGCGAATGCGTATGTGGATGTGGATATGTGTGTATGGGTGGGTGGATCAAAATTTTGAAATGGGCAAACAGGACGTACGCGCGCATAAATGCATGCCCAGCCCGCGAGAACAATGGGCATTAGCAATTACGGTAATCGTTGTAAAGCACAGGTGAAATGAACTGTAAAGTAGGGAGGATGAGGGGTGGGATACGAGGTATTATATGGTATAGAGTAAGGAAAGTGCAATAATATTTATATATGGTTTTGCCAAAAATATTTTAAAAATAAATGATTGTTTCATTTGAAATAACTTGAATAATTATTGTTGAATATTGTTAAAATTTAACATGTGGATAACCTTCGTGGTATAATAAATAATCTGTAAATTTTAATGCTTTATATTGATGTGTTCTCGAGAAATTACAATTTCTGCCCAACAAATTCAAGCGATTTATATATAAAAAAACTACCTTTACATGAAATATTTTAAAGTGTTGTGTGTTGTAATGTGCAGTAACATATTTTACTTTAGTTATCGTATTATCGTAATTTCAGTGATATAACTTCTAAATGAAAAATGCTATTTTTATTAATAACTAATATAGGTAAATATAGCTATTAAAATAATTTTTTTTTTAAATTACAAAGATTGAAATACTTCATATAGTGCATTTTTAATATAAGCATAATATCAACTACGTGGTGTTGAGAAGTTCAAATTAACATACTTCCAATATTTAATAAACTAAATTTGAAACTTTTATTTGGAAAAATACGTTTCTTATACCCCCGCACATATACAAACACTATATTAAGAAAAGAGTGATTCTATTAGTATGTGTAAAAGATGTACTCGTTCCAAAATTATATTGTTTTTCCGTTATTTCCGCTTGCGAGTGTAACTATGTCATTTTTTAAAAAGCTCGCCGAATGTGTTTTAACAGGTAAAAAGTTTTTTTTGTCCAGTGGGCAGAAAAGTGAACTTTTTGGCCACTGCTCCAAAACTGTGTAAAATCGAAGAAATTGAGCGACTCATTATATTACCTCTACGACTGCAGTATCTTGTTGAAAGGCCTAACGTCAATGAGAAATCATGTACAGATGCATACATAGTGAGCTCCAGAATCTGTCACTGGAATGTCGGAGATGAGTTCAGAAATGTAATACCTAGAAAGTTCTTCCAGAATTTAATAATAATATCGAGAAATTGTGGAGTATGCAACATGGAAAGTTAACAATCAAGTGGTTCGAAAAATTGACAACAATTTTGAATGTGAAAAAGAACTATGAAAGGTATATGTTTGTAAATTTAATGATTTTAAGATAAAAAATTAATCTAAATCCTTAAATTTCAAAGCGATTTTAGTCATTATTAAGTTTAATTTATTAATAAATAAATTGTTGCATTTTCTGTTATATAGTAATGATTTTATGAATCTAACAATAAACCTTCACTTAGGCTGCGTAATTATCCGATTACTATTGATTTTAAGCAAATACAGGTTTATGTGTTCATAAGTTATAAACCGTATCTTCGTAAACCTCATTCTGTGTTAAAAATACATCGAAAAACTCTTTAAAAAATTTATGCTGAAAACCTTTACTACCTTTTAACATTCAAATATCCAACGAATGATTACAAAAAAATATACCTTCAGCTAAAAATTACGTATTCATCCATACTTTTTTCTCTTCTACACCATTTAATTTTCTCGAACCCTGAACAATAACACATCGCACATATTGTTTTTTAGATGTAGACTATCATGCCTTAGGTGGCATAAACAGCTGTGTAAAATATCACTTAATCTATTTTCTTAGTTGAATAAATAAGTACAGCGCAATAAATACAAATATTTATGGGAAAAAGCCGTAATTGCATAAAATACCCAGATTTATTGAAAAATCGAAAGAAAACTGAAATTGTCGATCCAAACAATGTAGGTTAACAAATTAATTACGTCGCGCCCACAAAAATAAGATATAACTACAAATAACGAATTAAACACAGATAACAGTCGCAGAGCCGGCGATCGTTCATCGCGTACAAAATGCATGGATAACTTATTTGTAGAGAAATGTCGTTGCCTGGTAGGCGTTTGTTCGTTATTGCCCAGTAGGCGATAGATCGTTGGATCTTGAGATATGCGCAATACGTAGATTTGCGTCTCTTTTTCTTTTCAATTTTATTTTATTGATGTCACACTATGACGGAGAAACGGCGATATTTTTACTGTTCGTTGGTTAATAAGTCACGATGCAATGTTGATAGAGCTCTCTCCAAACTGTCAATTGTAATAATAATAAAATCCTGCCATCTCTCGCTGTGCTCATGAGAAATCAGCTACACATTCTTCCATACATATTAGATTTAGATATTACACATATGAGCGCGCATATAATGCTTTTACAACGTAACACATATTTACAATTCACGACACATTACACCATACTGTCATGCATATAATACACGCGTATCAAAGCGTCGACGACAGGTCGAAAAGTAACACTGGCTTTTCACACCCCCGTTCCCTTGCACAGAAGTAAGCAGGCAGCTACTATATATATACACACAGACCCTACCGCTACCCGGAACGGGCGAAACTTTCTTAAATTACGACGACGAGTTTTCGCGGCGCCCGAACCGCGGCAGCGACGAGGAATAGAGTAATTCGGCGCTGCTGCAGGAGCACAGTTGGCCAATTACACACTTGCACAGGGGAAGGAAGGAGGAGGGGGAGGCTGAGTTCGCCGTATACTGGCGATTTTTGCGCGCCATCGGCGATGCTAATGGGATAGTTGGATTTGAGGCATCGTTTAATTAAAAGTTCGTGGAGAGAGAGAGATAGGGTTAGCTTTCAGTGCGTATGTGTGCGTCGACGGTTCTTCTTTACGGTGCTGCACTGACGGATCGGAAACCTCGGAAAGGGATAGTCGTAATTGAGTATGGCAAGGGTGTTAAGGTCTTTGAATTGCTCGCTAGTTCTTTATGCTAGGGTGTGAGTGGGTTTGGTGTGAGAATCATTGATTTACGGTTGAATATAAAAGTTTTACGTAAGATTGCAAGTTTTTTAAATGATCAAATATATATGTATATCCTGATGGAAATCATTCATCTTTCATCCACATTGATAGAAAGGAATCTTTGAGTCCTGTGACTTAACAATTAAGGCACGAAACTAAGATTATTAAGAAAGGGTGATATTATAAATAAGCAATTAAAATTTCATCAAGTATTAATGGTTAGAGTATTTCTAGAAATACTTATAATGTTTGCAATACTTTTTATACATTTTAAATTGTTTAATACAATATAATAATTATTTTTCAGATATTTGAATTAAACGTTAAGCAAAATGTTGATAAGCGATAACAATTTCATAAGAAATTTATTAACAATATCATCCTATTTTTAATAATTTTAGTTTCATGCTTTAACTGTTAAGTCACAGAGCTTTGACTCAAAGATTTCTTTCTAACAGTTCATAAATCGTTTCATAAATGGAAGAAAAATGGACGATTTCTAGCAGCGTACTCAAATGAACACAGTCTATACCAATTTAATCAAACAATAATTTAATACTTTGCAATCGTGACAACTCGGCAAACTCTACGATCATCCGGGTTTCTACGCGGTCACGTGCCGTCTATAGTGGCACAAGCACGAGTCCAACTTCTTGTGGGATAATAGTAGCGCGCGCACGCACCTGCGACAAGTTACTTATCGCGATGTTAACTGCGCGGGTAGAGTCCCGGGAACTCCTATACGCGGCGGAGGGAAGTGGTAATTAGCATTAGTAATGGCGATTGGACGAGCGCATAACGATTGAACTTTGATGATACGGCGGGTAGTAGTTTTACGCCTCGATTTATCGGTTCGACGTGCAGCTTATATATATATATATATATATATATATATATATAGGGTTCTCCAAAAGTAATATTGATACTGACAAATGTTATAATATAAAAATGACTTTGAAGCTATTTTTTCTTTTTCAAATAATTTAGAGGTAATAAGAGAAACTTTTGAAATAATGGTCGGTTAAATGAAATCATTCAACAAGCACATATATATTTTTCGGGGTTAAAAAGAGGTAAAAAGAAAAATGAACATCACAGAGGAATGCCATAAATTCCATTCAATTATCGTTATAATTTTTAATTCTCTTTTTCAACGTCGAACGCAATGCGGAGAGCGGAATGTACGATGCGCATTCCACGAGCTCTTTGTAACTCGGGCTATAGCTCCTCCCTCCCCCCCCTTCACCCCCTCTCTGCCTCCACGATGAAAACGAAAATTTCAATTCGTCTGCGGCCATTGTTCACCCTAATGGAATCACCATAAAGTTTCGCGCCGAGCTGTACCGTTTTCAACTACACCGAAAGTATACGCGAGACCCTTAATTGCTCTTCTTCTCTCCATGCCTCACGCAAATATTTCGATGTTTCGTGCGCGCGGGAAACTGTAATACTCAATTAACTCGCTCGCTCGAAACTCTTCCGTAATAATTGCTATATATATACCTATACCCTTCGCTTTCTTGTTCTTTTACCAGCAGCTCCATATTTTAATTTCAGCTGTAGTTTTGGAAGATTTGCATTTTTACGTCTACTTGTTTCTTTGTGAATGTAGACTCTCTCGCGAATTATTGGAAATCTCGATGGCCAAGTTTCTTTTCCGTTGTCTGTCTGTTCTTGTTTGAGGGTCTGTTGCCAGTATTCCTGTGGATGAAATGGACCGGCAGGGTTTTCAAATCTTCGCGATATCGCGATGAATTGAGGCGCATTGTGTATACTGTTCATGAGTATCGTTTGTAATATCGGTAATTATGGCGTCGATGAAAACCTTATATTTTTCTTCTTTTTTTCAAAGTGAAATTAAATAAAAAGAAGAAAGCAACAAGTCTTTGTAAGAGAGTAATGTTAAAAATTAACAAGTGGAATAAAGCAGACCGTAATTGAAATAAAATTTCATTTACCGCGGTAACATTGTTTAGCTTTATTTCATTTTAAGCGTTTTAGCAACAGTGAAAAGGAAATTTTTTTTTTTAAAGTGCTTGGTAATGAAAATCATAGTATGATTAAAACCGTTGTAATTTGGTTCTCTCTTTCTTCGTAATACATAATTAATTTTGTTTTTACATTGTCATTTCTCGAGCATTCTTTTTAATTAAACTCAAAATGAGTAAAATTCCACTTCATTTCGTCACTGAAAAGAAAATCTGATTTGCAAATAACTCTGCCATGAGCCATCATAATTTAATTACAACTCAAACACATTCCATCGTTACAATAAACGATTTATACCATTGTGACAATTCCACCGAAACCCTATACCAATTTCATCAGTAACTATCGAACCAGTAACAGACGAAAAAAAAAAAATCGTCCCGGTCGAGCCCATCCTTCTCTTCACCACCCACCCAGACTATACATCTCAAGCGCAAGCTTGCCGCTCATTCTCTTCCATCACCGCGGCCCTAGAACCTACGCGATGCGCGCGTGTGCGGGAAAAACCCCGAAGCAATTACAAAACTTTAGTTTCTCTTTCCCCCGCGCGCTCGCGCGACGGCCAAGATTGATCGGGCCCAAGCCGCGGGAAATTCAAAATGGAATTTTCCACCGCGGGAAAACAAACGGAGGAAAGAGAGAGAGGGAGAGAGAGGGAGAGGAAAAAAAAAGAAACGGAAGGAAGAAGACGGACGGCGCGGCTGCGTCCAACTTCTCTCTTTCCAGACGCTCTAAAGAGAAAGAGAGAAAAGTACAAAGAAACTTCGGGACTTTTTCCAACGACGTGCGATTACTTAAAAACGCGCGAACCGTTAAGTCAGCGGAATCGCTACCAAGCGAATCGATTCGCTAGCCGGGGAGTGGAATTTTGCTCAGCGTGGCGAAATTTTCAGTCTCTCTCTCTCGTTAGCATTGTCGATGCAATTAGCCGAGCGTAAGATGAGGACGATGATGTTCGAGAATCGAATGGAGACATAGTGACGTAAAAATATTAGCCGATATAGACGTACTGCACGGTTCAGGGAAAAATCGAAAGTCTTTGTGATTGGTTTTACGAGTTGGTCTGTGATTCTGATGATTAACGGTCGGTTCGAAATGGAAACTATTGCTGGTTTAGCTTTGTGATGCGTAACTGTTACATATAACTTTAGATAATACGCAGCTGTGTCTGGACAAAAGAAAATTGAAGAAATCGTTATATCGAATTTCAAACAGTGAAATAATAACGTTACTTAAAAAATTTTATACAATCAAGTAAAAATGGAACAAGTATAATACTTATTCAAAACAAGTTCGATTTACTATATGTAATCGTATATAATTCAATAACCAATTTAAATCAAACCAAACATTCTTTTACCTTTCACTACAGTAAATAAAGCAGCTCGTCAGTCATTTACCTAAACGCACTCCATTCCCACTTCGCCGAACGATTTTACATACTTCAAACTCAACCCAGCTCCACTTCGTTACCACCTCACCAATATTCCCTCTAAAACCTCGTTCCGAGCAATTATTTACCCAGCGTGCACTATATAGCCCAAGAAAAAGAAGAAGAAGAAGGAGACAACACCACCCAAGCTGTGTATACGATGCACTCTCTTTCTATCTCTCTCTCTCTCTCTCTCTCTCTCTCTCTCTCTCTCTCTCTCTCTCTCTCTCTCTCTCTCTCCGAGTCGAAGACGAATTAGCGAGGCAGAACGAATTTTTCCTCGGTCTCTACGTATATCCACTTCGCGTCGCTTTCCCTTCAGGATTAACGGCATTGTGCATGGGAATTAGGAGGCGCGGAAAGCGAGGAGAGAGAGAGTCAGAGATTCTTTTCACGGTCGAGAGCAACGGATGTGGCAAATATTTTGGCGGTGGTCGAGGGTGATGGGTTCATTAGATTCTATTTACACGTAGATGATTGCTATGAACAGGTGTTTGCATTATTTTGGTTGTGGTTGATTAATAGATTTAATATATGTAGATTGCAGTGATACGAATTGTTTAATGTTTCGGGTTTGTTTTACCAATATTCTAGAGAGATTTGCTAAAGTTTGTAGTAATTCTCTATTTAATAACGATTTTTTATGGTATTTTTATTCTTCAACATCAAAATCAGTAATATTACTTGATTTAAACATCAATTTCTGCGATTTAATAAGAACTATAGATTGCATTATATCAATAATCTCCTCTCTCTCTCTTTCTTAATAAATTCATATTTTATTCTTGAATCTTCAGGTTCACTCAACTCCAACCCAAAAAGAAAAAAAAACGTACCTCTAGTAACATTTTAATAAAACCGTCAAATATCCATTAAATCCCACAAGTAACTCGCCTTTATTTTTAATACACCCGCAGCGTATTAGCCTTGTGAAAATTTTGCGATAAAATTCCGTAAGAATTTCCCTATAAACCCCTTCCAACCCCCTTTCTTCCTTGGACGCGCGCTCACTTGCGACGTCTAAGCTACAAAGAAGAAATTGCACTCGAGGCCAGCAGCAACCCTCTCCTCTTCTTCCTTGCACATCAAAACTGCGCCCGAGGCGGCATGAAAATGCAATGCTTCTTATCGCCGTATATTCAGATGGCGGGGTGCGATGTCGCCTCTCTCTCTCTCTCTCTCCTTCTCTCTGATCGTCGCCATCTGTAACCGCGAGCTGTTCTGCGTTTTATCGACTACGCGCGCCGCCTCTTGCACTGCTTTCGTGCTTTTTTCTCTCTCCTTCTACTTCTTCGTCTCCTTTTCGAAAAATTCATGCTCTTCGCGTAGTACTATCTGAATATGATAATGAAGGAGGAGAGAACGAGAGAGAGAGAGAGATCCCCTGGGCATCGCCTTTGTGTTGTCTGTGAGAGCGAGTATATAGCGTAGAGATAGGAAGAGAAGATGGCGGCGGCGCGTGATGCGATGTGTTGGATGGGAAAACAGATTTTTTCGCGCTCCGCATGCGGAAAAAGCGCCGCAGATTCTCACAAATATTTTTCTCATGGGAGGCTAGAATGATTGGCGGAGAATGGAAGGTAAACAGATTCGTATAGTTGGGAATTTTTTTACTGCACCGCTGATCGTGTGCTACAAAAATGTTGCACTTGAAAATAAATCATATAAACCGATATAAACTAACATCTTTTTCTATTGAATCATAACTATATACGGTATATTTTTTCGTAATTATTAGGCAAATTATATACGAATATAACTTGTGAATAATCAACGAAAATAACTCAGCTTTTCGAAATAAAATATTTGTCCTACGTGAAGCTTTAAAAATATAGACGCTACAATTTAGCACCATCAAAATCCGAGAATATTCCTAGTTAGCAATGCTTTTTTTTATCGCGGTTTATGAATAACTAGAATTCCACGTAGTGATAAGAGGATGAAGGAGCTCGACGAGCAACCGTCTGCTGCGGCAACGGCGGCGAAAAACAATGGCAACCGCCTGACTAATGAGACTGAGGCAGATTTCAGAAGACCGCGGCGAATTATTCATTCGTCTCGCGCTACTTAATTAATTTCACAGAGAGAGATAGAGAGAGAGAGAGAGAGAGAGAGAGAGATTTCAAAATGAAATCGTTATTCAAATTAACCGAAAACTGTGCATAGCGTACTAAGAAGTATATATATATATATATATATATATATATAAGGATAAAAGTAGCTTTAGAATATGTTTATTAGAATAAATGAGGTTGCATGCGTTTTAATTGCACTGTCGTGCAAGCGTTCCTCACGGACGATAAAGTATGATGTTTCAAAAGCTCTCTCTTTCTCTTACTGACGTACAATTTAAATATAATTTTAATAACAATGTAACAATTTTCCAAGTCGCGCGTATAGTCGTATACGTGTGAACAATAAGGGCTTGAATTTTGTTTGGATATAATAGAATATACGCTTACTTATTTAGAAAGTTCGGGTAGCAGCGTAGCATCCCACGGCTCGGTGGTTTGTTTCTTCACCGTCTGAAGTTTTGACTTAAAGTATTAATAGTAATAATACCCCACGTCTAACCGTGCGGCTTTAAACTTTGCCTGTATTAGGCATACATCTCATCAAAAGTTTGCTGTATTTTTTTAACGTTTTCTTTTTTCCTGTGATTCGCGTAATTTTGGGGAATATTTTGCTTATGTTAAATATATGAGGAAATATTTAAATGTAGATGTTAAAAAGTTTTTGTCAAACAATATAGGAATAGAAGGGATAGCCAACTTTATTATTATTTTTGTAATGTTTTTATTGTGTAACAGATGTTAAAATTACATGCGAAGCATGACTTCAATTCTTTTTTCAAGTAACACTTTCTCATTATGTCTTAAACGTTGTAGAATTTCAAAATTATACACAGATCACTTATTTACATAAGTAAAATCAGTATTACGATTGTAATCATTATAAAACACGAATCAGCATAGTATTATAAGCTCTCATTGTGCTATCGATGCATGAAATTACGTTCGACTTGAATAGATTCTTACAAAAATACAGTCCATTTTTTTTATCTCAGTTCGTTAAACCCCAAATCCAACAAAGCAGCAAAGATTTCATCTGCATCTAAATTTTTCTATCACAAATAAAAATTTTCCCTACCATAAATATTCACACACATGTAAAACCTCTCGATCAACTTCAGCCCACAACTTCATCTTCACTGCTTCATTCAAATTCACCCTTTAGAAATAATTTATTTACACTCTTATAACCTTTTATCCAGCACTTCCACCACGTGGAAAAATAAAAATCGCATTTACCTTTAAAACCCCGTAAACCAAGTACTCCACACCCCTACCAAACTCAATCCCCGCTCGGTCGTGTGCCCACTCTCTCACACACAAAAAAAAAAAAAAGAAATCGCTCGCACGTTCCGAAAAAAAAAAGCAGCAGCAGAGCAGCCGCACGCCGTAAAACGCAAAAAGAAAAACCGTAAAAGATCGCGCGCCTGGCCGAGCGTATCCGATTAACCATACACCTCACTCTCTATAGCACACACGTGTGCTATGTGCTACTCACGCGTTCGCTCGTACAGAGAGAAAGAGAGAGAGAGAGAGAGAGAGAGAGAGAGAGCAGTGCACTCGCAAGCTACTGCCACCAGCAACGACGTTTTACGACCTCGAGGCCCCGAAAAAGCTTCTCTTCTCTTTTCTTCATCGCAGCGCGAGCTCACGTCTCGAAAAAAGCTCGCCTCGATAAGGGACAGGCCGACGGACGTACGGCAAGGCGATCGGATAAGAAAATTCGCTGAGGCGCGATCTCAAAGGATTGAGGACGCGTGTGTGTGTGTGTGTGTGTGGAGGGGAGGAGGAGGTCATCCATTTTGCGCACGGCAGAAAGAGAGAGAAGAAGCGCTTGGGTAGGCGGAAAATTCTTCTCTTGCATAATAGTGTTTTTCGCGCTGGCCGGGTTTTGGCACCGTAGTCAATGTATATATGTACGCGTTCGCGGGTGATTTTTGTACAAAGGATTGTAAGGGCGAGGTGGACGTGTAGGAGGTTTGTTAAGTGGAACGTGTATATAAACAGGAACAGGGTTGAATTATTAAAGACGGAGTGTATAAGTTACGGTTTGGATGTGCTTGCATAGCGAGAATTTCACAACAACGTATTTTTCTTTTTATATTATCTATATGTATATACCTATACTATGTGTACGCTAAAATGTAACTAGAGATAATTTAACGAGAGACAGATGTGAAATATATAAGAACCTCGAACGGCTCCGAACCCCGGATTTATCATCGCAGAATTTTTCATCATTGCAGCGTTGCGTTACGTAAACATACAAGTATAGTACACCACGACAGTGAAAAAAACTTTAATTCCAAGTCGCGCATAAACTGTCAACTCTCCACTCTCTCCCTTATATACACCGCGTCGATGCAACTTTTTTTTCCCCCGACTTTCATTAAAAGTCGTAACCCAGAATCTGCCTTATTAAACCGCGAGGATGATCCTCTCGTCTCTATGACACGCGCGCGCGCGCGTACAACGTTCCTCGCCACGGACCAGTAGTAATGGACGAGTTTACTCGTGCGTATATCGACGCTGAACAGCAACAGTAGTAGTAGTAGTGGTAGTTTTAATGCACATCCCCCTTCGTTTCCTTCCCTCTCGCACGCGGTCCTTTTATGCTTTTAAAACAGACTTGCTTGTTTCCAGAGAGAGAGAGAGAGAGAGAGAGAGAGAGAGAGAGAGAGAGAGAGAGAGAGAGAGAGAGAGAGAGAAGAGAGGTTTTTACGATTTTCCCCGTGAATTTATACCTCGAGCGAGTTACACATAGAAGGAGCCTGCGGCGCGGGGAAAATGTAATCGTAAAGGGGGAAAAATATATTGTAATGCGAGATGCCGCTGCATCGCGCACGTTTGTGAGTTGCATTTTTTGGAGGTTTCTTTTTTCCTGTTGTCGGTGCGGAAGAGTAAAACTACGTCGTTGTTGGTGTAATGGGTTTGGTCGTTATTTTACAAGAATGGAGGGATAATGCTGTAATAACCCGCACGTTGAGATGGATTGTAATGGTGCTTTTTACAAAATATATGGCTATACTGCATTGTTGAAAATGCCTGTTGTTGTTTACGTATTAATATTAGTTTTACAGTAGAAAGTGCACTACTTTTTATCACATAAGAATTGTGTCATTTCGTTACCATACAGCCTCAACGCATACATTACAAACAATTTTCATATCGTCAAGATTCACTGAACTCATGTAAACCTATCGCCCTTTCTGCTATCTTATCCGATAAACGGTGCGATAGACGTGGCAAAGCTCGCCTCAAAAATACCGACATCCAGCACCGATCAAATGAAAAAACTTGGGCGATATCACGCGACTTTGTCCCCTCCTTTCTCCTCGATAAATATCGAATAAACTTGTTGAGCTGGAAATTAAAGACTTCTTCTTCCTCTTCTATCCCATTTTTTTTTTTTTTTTTAATTAAAGCACACCGCAACTCCTACAACTTTCCTCGTGAAAATTTTTACGCGTATACGCGCGTGGCTGTCATTCGCCTGAGTAATCGGCCAAAGTTCGTAGTAGCATCGAGGTTAAAAAAAAAGAAGAATAAGGAAATGAAAGAAAGAAACCTCCGGACCCTTTTTACAACTTCGTCTTTCTCTGCGAGTCTATTGGGAGTACAAAAGTGCGAGAGAAAGAGACGAAAAATGCGTGTTTCTTCAAACGGTCAACGGCTTTGTCTCGCGCGTCGAATTAAGAGTCGCTCGATCGCTCTTTCTCGATACTTTTCTCTCTTTCTCTCTCTTTCGTGAGCGTACGCGCGGTAAATGAAATTCGCGCGTCAACGTGTTTTCTTTTGCACTTCGATGCTATGCTGGAAAGGCCACGATGAAACTTTCGCCCCGGGAAAATGTAAACTTGTTAACATTTTCCTTCCGGGAGTAGAGTGGCGATAGAGAGACAGAGAGAGAGAGAGAGGAAATCTTTTTAAAGGGGGCCAGGTGTCGTTCAAGGGGAAAGAGGAGAGACAAGGGCGAAGGGTTCAAAGGGATTTTGCTCTTTGCGCGCACGGACGCGCGTGGAATTAAATGCGTAATTGGTTTTTGTTTGGTGTGGATTTTTTGCCCGATATGGCTTTTGAGCAGATGTTTGCTTTGAGGGCAGCGTGCGGGAATAACGTTGTGTAGTCGCAACGATCGTTCGCGTCAATATTTTTTTCTCTGTGAGTGTATGTGTATGTGTGTGTTCGACTTGTAAATTAAACATTTTAAATGGTGTGGTTCGTTGTATTAAATATAAATAGAATCGTTCCTATATTGTGTGTACATTGGTAATTGAATTTTGAAGGCAGTGATTGTTTATGTACATAGTTGCCTATATCCCTTATAAATCCTATGTAATTTTAAGTTTTATGAAAATATAGAACATCTTATTGAATTCCAATTATTATTTGTCGTTTTTCAAAAACTGAAGCAACTTTTATGAAGCAAAAATTACATACACAGGGAAAAAGGAATCTTTACATTAAAGAAATGTTATTAACAATTAACGAATCGACATTTGGATATGGACAAACGAATATTTCTTAATAGTTAAAAAAATTAACTCAGAATTAAGCAACCATTCGTTTAAGATATTCTTATATTAAATGCATGGTTTATTAACTATTAGAACACACTCTTTAATAGTTTAAAACCTTTTAAACTATAAAAATAATTATTTAACCAATATTTTACTTCTAAAATAATAAAATTATTAAATTTATTACTATAAGAAATAGTAGGAAAAAAACTAATTCAATAAATTTATATGAAAGTAACATTTTATTTAAATCCAATCTCTACACGAAATCGCGTACTTTCCTTCAGTTGTAACATCAATTTTGATAAGTTAAAAAAAATAATATATATAGCACTATTAGATTTATTGTACAGATTGGTCCGCAAAATACAAGGACAAATTCTCATGTTAACGAAAAGCGCCGCATTCAAAATCATATTCCTGAACTATATTAAGACATATGAATTTGACATAAGAAAACGGATTATTTTTATTGATATCAGGATAATTTAATACTATAAATTATTTCTTAATAATAATTAAATTTGTGTTTATTACAAATACTACTCGCGTGTAGTATATTTAAAAGAATAATTCATTAATTGCAAAGATTCTTTTCTCTCTACATATAGTAATAAACTTTATTATAAAACAAAATTCAATAAGTATAACAAAACAATCGATAAAATCATGATACCCTTTATTTTTCAGCTACACCGAGACCCTCATCCCCTTATACATAAGTAATTCCGTGGCGTTTGCGTACTGTTACACACGTGCACCGCAGTACCGCAGCAACGCGCCCAGCCCTTCGTCGCGCAATCAGCATAATTATTCGCGCTGCAATTCCAAACGAATTTGCTCTATACATTTTGACTATTAATATCAAAGTGGTTGCCAGAGATAGAGAGAGAGAGAGAGAGAGAGAGAAAGAGCGACCTATTACTAGGACACGTGTGCGCATCAACCGAATTCTGGGTCAGTGCATTAGCGCGTGCGCGCGCGTGTACAATCATCATCGGTGCGAACTCGCATGAGGGCCAGCGCAAACAAAGTGAACATTATTCAATTCCATAATGAGCCGTGCGTGCACGAGCGGGCGTTACAGTTTAAGCTTTCGGCAAGATAATATTATGCCGAATCACGAGCAATGGCAATTTACTAATTGCCGTGTATGGGCATGTACGCGCGAATTTGAACGTTGTAGTGTGGGTATATATGGTATTAATGCTGAGAGTGAGAAAGAGAGAGATAATCGGCTTTGATTTGTTGTGGTTTTTTGCGAATTGAGATTGCGGAAACGATATGATGAAGCGGTGAGTATGCTGATTGTGTATTTTGCACGATGAAAAATGAGGTGCTATACGTACGTAAAGCTTGTGATTTAAAAGGAAGGGAAACGAGAGTGTTAATTTATTGTGTTTTATTCGATGAACGGTGGTATAGTAATCAGAAGAATTGTCTGATTATAATTGGTGTATTATTATAGACGCAATTCGAATATATTTTGATAATTAGAAATTAACTGCTGGTGTAAAAACTTAGCTGTAGTGGGAAATCATTGTCAAATTTATAAACTTTTTTTTTTCGAAAATTCTCTTTATTCAAATAAATATGTAACAATTTAGAACAGAGAGACGCAATACAGTTTTGAAAACAAATCACAAGAGGATTTCTCCCTTTTTTTTAAATTGGCACGTTTCCGCTTCAGGGATCAAACAAAAATACATATGTTTAAGATAAAAGTATAACAATTTATAAAAATAAATATTACGGAACACTCGCCAAAACTACGAATATTCGTAATCTTACTATTCGCTCTTGTCTGGATCTGCTGACGATGCGCTCGGCTTATACGCAGCTGTTACACTACTGCGGTTCTCTCGAGGCCATGCAAAGACGACATACGTGACACTTTGCTCCAGGGTAAATCAGACTTCGGTACTAATCATATGAAGACAATCCTTCGTGATCATTATTACCTCCTCCTCTCCTACAGTTCATCACGTTCACATATAATTCTCATTCACCGCTAATCGATGATAAACTTACTTACTAATTTTCCCTTTGCATGTACGATTCATATTCATTTTTTGCACTTACACACCACACGTATATTGATTTCTTCACCGCTCTCATATACATTTATACTTCTATCATATATATACATATTCGTGTTCCTGTAACGATCGTTTATACAACCGATACAGCGCGAGCCACTCGTCCTTTAAAACACTTCGAAACTTCTAATACCCTGCCATCAAAGAAGATATCCCTTTTTACTACATTACAGCTACCTCGAATTCAAAGGCGCCAAAAAAGAAACTTTTTAACTACTAGCGTACTCTCAGCGTCTTTTTTTTTCCTTCCCATAAAAACGATAAACATCAGGCGAATCATCCTACCGACTACTTCCTCCATCCCCTCAAACAAAATAAAATTCACATTCCAACAAACTATATATACCCGCTCTCTTTCTCCTTCAAACGCATTCATTAAAACTTCCGAAAACGGCGTTCCGATCCGCGCGATGAACTCCGGGGAATTCCCTCAAAGCGGCTGCGCGCGCGCGCGCGCATAATGAAGGGCCTGCGGGGTGAAGAAGGTAAGTATAGAGGTATACTTGGCTGCACAGCCCTAAGAATCTTCTTCGCCCTCTCTTCTCGCCTGCGAAAGAAAAAGCCACTCGAGACTCCTTCTTCTTCTTCTTCTTCTTCGTTGCCACCGTCGTCTTCTCCTTCGCTCTATTGTCCCGAATATTTCCCGTCGTCTCCGGTTATATCCCGAATTAAATTCGACGCAGCCGCGGCTATCAAACTTTCGCGTTATCGGGACAATTATCGTAAAAGCGGTGCCTGATGTATATATATGTGTGTGTGTGTGCCTGTATGAGAAAATCTCTTCGGGGACGATGTCGATGACGACGACGACGACGACTTATCGCCGTATGTCTGCGGCGGCTGCGTTGAATTTGAATCGTTGGGATTGTGGTATGTATGTGTATGTGAATGTGGGATTGGAAATCGCAAGTAAGTGTCGGCTAGAGAGAGAGAGAGAGAGAGAGAGAGGTTCGATTATTGGATGATAGGACGGTTGACGAATTGGCGGATCCGATGAGTTTCGCTGGAGAGCTGTATTGGAGTTTCGGGGGGAGAACTCATGCCCGGATTTGCGTATTGAAATGCAAATTTCGACGGCTGGGGGAGTTTTTTGTATGGCAAGTTTTGCATAGTGTATTTTGACGTTCCTTATATGGGAGCTAGAGGTTTCTCACTCTCTTTTTTTTTTAAGAAACTGATATTTTTATTCGATGGTTGAAGAAATAATAATTGCAGAAATATTACTGCATCCACTTAGAATATAAATAACATTAAGGTAACCAGAATATCGCCATTTAAAATTCTCATTACATTTACACTCACGAATTAATGTTTATATAATTTCTTATTTTATATTTATTCTTATAATAGACCTAAAGTTGATGACAAAAATCAGCGAAACGTCGTCTATTTTTATTAAATAATTGCAGAAATTGGAACATAATGGGTTAGAAATTTTTCTATTCTTATATTGCTAATTTGTATGTATAAAACGAAAACTCAGGGACATAATATTCAAAAAACCCTTCGTATAAAATATTTCAATTAAACAATTACACACAGATAAGGATATCTTTTACCGTCGGTTAAAAACGGTCAAAAGTTTCGTGGGAAAACCTGATTAAATAACATGAAATTCGCAACTTGGAAAACCCTAAAATGGAAAATTAACTTCTCTCGACTAATCACTTCGCAGCGGCGAGAAGTATATATACCGGCCGGAGAGAGTTTGACACTTGCCGCGGAACATTTTGAGAGTTCTTATCCGACGGAAGGAGAAGTTTTCATTTTAACAACTCAAATATTTTTGCAGATCTTCTGCTCGCTTGTAGCTTCCAAAGGGGATTTAACTTTAATTTGGTGGAAATTTAATTCTAATTCTCTAACCACGTAAATTCATATATAATCTAATCTAATACTTCTTCATACGTAAATTTAATTTAATTTCAAATATAGTTTAATTTAAACTCATAATATTTTTATTTAAAAAACATAATAATCACCTGTTTATCCATAAAAGTTATTCTAACAATCCGAAAACGTGTATAGAATTGAACATTAAAGTCGACATCGACAACCTTATTATACTCTTAAGACATCTTCAATCATTGAACCCCTTAGCACTTACTCATAATCCACCGCAACCATACAACCCCAACTTCTGACACCCCCACACCATGTCTTACATTCATCCCGTCACTCAAGTGTAATTCCCGTAATGAAAAGAGCACGCGCGGTGAACCGTACAGCTTTTGGCGACGAACTTTTCAAGGGCAATTTGTCGCGAATTATCTTTAACGTGAAGTTCGAAGAAGAAGGAGTAGGCGAGAAAGAGAGAGAGAGAGAAAGAGAGGAAGACGGCTCGTTAGAGAAAAAGAGCGACCCGTCAATTATTTCATTAAAATATGAAACTAATTTAACGCCTGGCGGCATGGAAGCACGCGCGCACGCCAATTAATTATCTAATGAGCGAACTTCTTGCCATTCATTCGTGTTAACTAGAGGGTGTATTAAAATATTTGTTCCGCTATGTATAATATATAGAATACCTACTGATAATATAATTTTAAAGAGCTAATTAAATGAATAAAAATATTCTATTAGTTGATGGAGTGAGCATATATTAAAGTTGTGAATGTATGTAAGTTTCAATGTCGCTTTGAGAAAAAAGGACTTTTTTTATAGGTTTCTTAGTAAGTAAGACGTTAACATGTTCATAAATAGAAGTGGTTTATTTGAATATTGTTATAAGGCAAAAACGCGTAACTGAGAGCAATAATTAATAATAATAGGGTGATTTAGAAGTAAATACATCGGAAATTTATGAATGAATATTTCTGTCCGACGCACTCATCCAACAGATATACAAAAACTATTCTATCTTTCATAAAATTTTAAAATTATTACATATTTTTTACTTAAGATTTTTTTATTCTTTAATTTTTTTTTCTAGAAATGGAATGAATAACTTGAACATTTGATAGTACATAGATTTTACAATTATAATGATTTTCCTGTAAAAGTTTTAATGTTTCTTTTCTTAGACATAATTTTAAGAAAATACATAATTTTGTTTTTCATATATGTTTCCTAAATTAATTATAATCATTAAAAGAGGAAAATACTGATTTCGCATTTAAAAAAAGTTGTCACATTCACACAAATATTTTTTAAAAAAGATACATTTCAACTTTTAACAACTCCAAATGCATTTCTACATATTTTCTATTAAAAATCGTCCTTCATAATAGTTAAAAATGCTGTCGTGCATGAAAGATTATGAGTACATCGAAGTTTTAAACAATGTAACACCTTTAAACTTCATTCTAATTATTATGACAGAAAGCATTGTACATGTTTTTATTACAATAAACCTTGGATATTTACAAAGCGATAAACAATGCAAGCTCATACAACATTCATGAACGTCATAGTTGATGAAGAATGCATTTATGATAATAATTGCATACAAGAGTCAGGCGTATGTTGCTAAATATGTATCAATGATTAAATTTAAATGCAGCTAAAATTAGTTACAGCGTGAAAATTCACATCTCACAAACGAATCCTAATACATCGTAAACGATACATATTAATCACTACGTGACCTCAAACTTGTACTTATATTATTAGTACACACGTATATCTTAACGACCTATTACGACTATACACTATATACACTTCACCTATTAAACATCTTTCCTAACCCCGCAGTTCCAGGCTTTTAAACCAACACACATGGCCTTTTATACGATCACTGCACTTCCTCTTTAACAGTCGTAGCATTTAAAACATTATATCGTACCACGACTGCAATCATAGACCACGCCGAAAACGATAAGCCGCGTAAAAGCCGAAATCCGATCCGCCACTGCTCTCGCGCGTTATGTACTTTGCTCGGCTGTCAGCCACCGGCAGCGTGCGAAGGGAAGACAAGTAGAGAGAGAGAGAGAGTGAGTGAGGATATTACAGAGGGAAGACACGCGCGAGATGAGCGCGACGTGATTGATGGTGCGCGAAAGGATGGACGAACGGGAGGAGAGCAAAGAAGCTGGGATGTAAGCTTAAGCGACGGGGATGCCGGTAGGTTTTGTTCCCCCTTTTTTTCTTCCTCTCGGATTTTTGCATAGGGTAAGAGAGTGAGAGAGAGAGAGAGGAAGAGAGAGATAGGAAAGTTTTCACAGGGTGGGAGAGAGGAAGAGGATTTGTTGAGACGTCAGAGATCGGTCGAATGAATTTTGAAGCTATGATCGGGGTTGACTTTTTATGGAAGGTTTTGTGAATAGAGGATTTTTATTGGAATCTGAGGGAAATATTAAAGTTAAACGTTGAAAGAACAAAAATTAAATACAATTAGTGAGAAAAGTAAGTGGAGAAATACTATTAACACAATCTATCATTGCCAGAAAGTTCATTACGTAGAAGAGTTATCACCGGAATCCTTGAATGATATAAAGTTGCTATACGAGTTATTGTTAGGGTAACTTACACAGATGACTCGACGTTTTCAACAATTGCCTATACATAACATTCAGCGCACTCCATTTGGCTTGTACAATAATATTCTTCGTGCACATATAACGAAGCTTACATTGTAAAGATGCAGTAAGTCAAAGAGTACGCGCACATAGCTTCATACACCCCTTGTACACATTTTATGGTACGCTTTCATACGAGACATGGGATACATCCTAACTTCAAGCCGTTAGTTTGTGTATTTCGAATGAAACCGGCGTTCTATATGAATGGAAAATTGCAAAGGATCAAGTCAAGACTCGCTTTGTGACAATATATACAGAAATAGTTCTTCCGGTTGGTATACATTGTAATTTTGGAAGAAGCCTTTTCATAAAGAACGTAACCCTGATTTTTCCCTTTTTTCTCCCTCATCTTAAAAGAGATAGTTCCTGCCAAAAGGATATGCTTACTTGTTGATCTGCTTTATGAATATTGCAGAGACTATTGGCACTCTGCCATGCCAGAAAAAGTCTCTTTTCGGTGCAACTTTTCTTTCTCTCTGTTGCAACAAGCATCAGTAGAATTTTGCTTCGAAATCTCTTATCTTAATACACACACATATATATATATATAGGTATATACTCTCAATCCAGGGGAAACCGAAGAAACAAGCAAAATCTTCAACCTTATATCAAACTAATTCTCTCCCATCCTTGAATTAATGGCTATTTCCACTGCTAAGAAAGCAACAACAACGAAAAAGAAAACCCTGCCCATTATTTGCTACGAACGTGGTAATACCCTATAGCAGTCGTTACAACAACGACGAGGGCTGAGATAATCTCAAAAAAATTGAATAGACCGCTGCCTTCACCCCACCGGTAGAAGCGATATAAACGACCAGAGGGATGGGAATATAAAAACTTAGTGCGGCCCATTATCGGTATCTGTAATAAGAAATACCAAGCGTAATGGCTGCCACACGATCAAAGTGCACGCGTCTCTTCCACCCTCTCCTGCTAATCTGCAGTAGCGCGTGATTTGATGGCGGACATTACCAGGGGATGATCTGACGTTTTATTGTTGAAAATTGCTCCCGGCCACGCGAGTTATGGAGCTTAGAAGAGGAGGAGTGAGGATCGTTTTCGGCTCGTGTAATTGGAATTTCGAGACAATCGAGAAAGCGTCGTAGGATTGAATGAACTTGAGAAATTTGTGTAGTATACTTATATACTAGGTAATCCTTTGTCAATGTTGTAACTCCCTATACGTTGGTTTGGTAATCCAGTGCATCGTAAAATAACGATTTTTTTAACTATAAATTCTGTACCAAAGTAAGATACATCGCGAGAATCTGCAATTAGATATATATTATAGCAATAAATAACAAAGAATCCCGTACCTCCATAAGCCATACTTTATATACATAATCAATGCCTCGTATATATACGCACACGTATATATATTTGGGCCTTAATTGACTCGGACAACGTATTGCGACCATAACTTGTCGATACAAATTTATACTCGCTTCGTCGTCGTCGTCGTCCCCCTTCGAGCCACAGCATTTTCGCAGCTAACCTCGCGTTCATCAAACCTTATATATATATGAAAATATATACATATACAGACAGCTGTTCCATTACTTCCCATATAGCGAGCAATCTGCAAAATTGAAGACACGAGATACAACAATCGTACGTCGACAAGTACGCGTGTACGACAAAGATCGCGATTAACGGCACTGATTTCGACCGTTTACGATCGTTGCGCGAACAATAAAATCCGACCCCGACCTCGACACACGCGTTTGTATGATTCATTGTCAGATGCGTTGTACTATTCTCTCCCTCCTCTGTGTTTTTTTTTTCGTCGGTACAAATGAATAGACTGTTGTGTGTACGTGTTCTCGTGAATGAACGAATGACTGTAAGGTTGCCCGAGGTATATAGTAGCCTCAAAACCTAGATTTATTATAAGCGAACGATGCGAGAATGAGTAATTTGCTATGAGCAGCGAAGAGTTCGGGTAAAAGGTGAATTGAGTGCCTGTAAAATGTCTATTGATAGGATATAATTGGGTGCTTTGGAATGGAATTAGAGCCTCGTTAATATATATTAATAGGCTAAAGGTTGTATATATGCGTATAAATATAAACTAATTGATGGTTCTATGTTAAATATCTTGTGGTAGATTTCAGCTGAATAAGTATAGTAGGTTAAGTATTAGTAGATCATTGAAATATTACTAATTGTTTTACTCGTAATAGGCTTTTTCATCTTTTAATAATCGCTTGCAGTTCCAGCATTACAAATCTTCTTGAATATGGTTCTGACCTCAATGTTTATAACAACTTAAATAAATACAATAATAACCGAAATCATAATCATAATCATAAAAGTGCAATTCTCACTCTAAGCAATGAACCATAATCATAGATTTCAAAAGCCTCATAACTAATTTACCAACTTTAATCCACACTTTTTAATCTCACGAAAGATCCACTGAAACACTCTTAATCCTCTCTCTCACTCCTTCTCTCGAAACGTGCAAAATCCCAAGATCAAAACAAGCGGCCGCAACAACACCTCGCAACTCTTTCCTCCATGCACCGCAGCTTTCCTCCCACCCCAAAAAGAAGAGTCAGTTATTCAAAGACACGAGACACTCGAGCGCCAGAGAAAAAGCTGCTTGCGACTCCACTTCTCTCTCTCTCTCTACCTTTTCTCTCTTACCGCAACATCCCTTCGCACTCTTGCGCTCACGCGAAACAAAAAAAAAGGCCAGCTATACTACTGCTACACACTACCACGTTGCTCTTGTGTGTTTCCCTTCTCTTCTCTTCTCTCTCTCTCTTTCTGGACGACTCTCGGAAAAAGTCGAGCATAAGCGCCAGCTGCTATGTTACTGCTGCTTCTTCGCGGAGGTGAACTCTTACCCTGCCGCGTGCGATTAACGTGTCGTGAGGATGATGAGAAAAAATAAAGAAAGAAGAAGAAGAAGACTACGTCGAGACGGCGATTAGGTAAGAGGACGGAGGGATCGGTCTGACGTGATGTAAATATATAAGAAGAGAGAGGGTGGGAGATTTTTAACGGCGCTTTACGTAGACGAGGTTGATGTCGGCAATTCCGGTTGTCGGCACGACTAAGTTGCGCTGTTGTATTTTTTTTTTTTTTTTTTTTTTTGTTGTATAGATAAATGGTTTTTTTTGTTATATAATATGTACTTTGTTTTCCTTCTCTTAATGTACAAAATTGTTGTTATTGTATGTTTAAAAGGTTGAGATCATATTTATTACGTTAATTTACACATATAACCTGTTCAGTGAATAGATATATATTAGAAAATAATCAATATTTACTAGTTAACATGTTAATTGAACTGTTGATATTAATAAAATGTAGATAAGTACCAAAATTCATTTTAAATCATTGTTAGCTAAAGAAAAATTCAAATTATTAAAATTCAAACACAGCTTTATTTCCCTATACATAAAATAACAAATAATCGTTCAACATCAATCCTCGCATATCCTCTTGCATTCAGCATACAAACTATCCATTTTACACTTTTCCACCCAGATACTCTCTCTCTCTCTCTCTTTCTCTCTTTCTCTCCAAATAATATATTCGCGATTCACCGAGAACAGCGCAAAAGACAAGATCCATCCGTCCCAGCGGAGTGGGACGATATACACAATATATATCGCTCGCCGCGAATGCATTTCCGACTATACACAAACACATACATACACATGTATATACACAAGGCAGCTTCGCGAATTCAGGTCAGATGTATATATACGTCGATCTGTACGCGCGCACGCGAGTGAGCGAGGGAAGCATCAAAGGGATTTCGATAAAGCGGCCCGTGTGAGTCGCAGACACGGAAAATCGCTGCTCAGCCGTTAGATCGTGTGTGTGTGTGTGTGTGTGTGTGTGTGTGTGTGTGTGTGTGTGTGTATATATATATATATATATATATATATAT